>JAMKCH010019837.1:0-41756 GCA_023653785.1 Ophioderma brevispina
AGACTGGAGGACTCGTACTGTTTAGATATTGGTTTGTATACATTGACAAATTAATCCACCAATTGGAACACCATCTCTTACAAGGGACACAGGAACAACATACTCTCTAGTTGAAAAAATAAAGACTTTCCGTAAATTTACAGGAAATTTTGGCAGCAGAATTTCCGACATTTTAGGGTAAATTTACAGAATTGTCAATTAAAGGAACTTGACAGTAATGTTACAGAAATTTTTCTCATATTATAGAAATTAATTGTATTTAACAGAATTTTCCGTAATTTAATGTTCTGCTTGGAAATTTTTGAAATATTCCGTAAATTACAATTTTTAGTGTTGTGTTTTTTTTTGTTTTCTCTAAAAACAGATTTCCGTAAATTAAGGAAAAATCTGTTTCTTAAATTACGGGAAAATTCTAACTGGGCAAAGATTAGGGGCATGGACATTCATACATAGCGAAATAGGGAATATGAATACATAGATGGGCGCATGAATGCATAGGACTAGGGGTATTATAGGAATTCATATATTACGGACAGAAATTCATAGATTAGGGGCAGGAATTCATTGGTAAGGGGTTGAATTCATTAATAGGCATAATTAATATATTAGGGGCATTTAATTCATATATTAGGGGCAGAATAATATTAGGGGCACATGAATCCTAGATTAGGACTAGGAGCATCAATTCATGATAATAAGAGGCTATGAATTGATAAGGGGCATGAAATGATGAGGGCATTGAAATTGATGAGGGGCATGAATCCACAGATTAGGGTCATGAATTGATATGTTGGCGCATGAAACTCATAGATAGGGTATTAATTCGATTAGGGGCTGAATTCATAGAAGATTAGGGGCATGAATTCATAGATTGGGGAGGAATTCATAGATCAGGAGCATGAGTCAAGATTAGGGGCATGAATTCTTAGATTAAGGGCATGAATTAATAGATCGCTGGATGGAATTCATTGATCAGGGGCATGGGATCCTTGATCCGGGCATGGATCATGATCGGGCATGGATTAATTGCTCAGGGGCATGGTTCAATTGACAGGAGCATGAATCATGATAACGGGCATTGAAAATTCATAGATTAGGGGCCATTAAGGAGGCAACAGGTCAAGGGCAGAGCAGAGGCAAGGCAGAACAGTGTAGATTTCAAGCTGCCTGATTTGTGTTCAAAGGAACTCAATTGAATAAACAGTCTTGCACCAGCCAAACACAAAATAAATCTGTTTTGAACAAAAATGAGGGTGGTGCATCATAAACTGTCTCTGTGTCCCTTCAAAAGAGATCTTACATTAAAATGGATTGATTTTTTGCTTCAAAACTTGGTCAATATTGGTCTTGAAAACGCATTGACTAGAGAGGAATCGATCCCAAGGAATTAAAAAAAAACAATGAAAAACCAAATAATTTAGAGTTTATATCCACGAAAAAACCATGGTACTTCATATTTCGACTCAAGTTAACGTGGTATGTCAACATACCACACGTTTAATTTGTTGATTTAATTTCTTAGACAAGTATTTAGAGGTGCTTTATCTTTTTTAAATTTGTTATGGCAATCAGGATTCTACATTACCTGTAGGAAAACACTTTGATGCTGTTGCACCAAGTTTATAAACAATCTTTTGTGACTACAGTGGATTAAAAATTACTTGGACAGGAGAATGCACACTCATGTAAGCGCAACAAGTTAAGCGGAGGTTCAGTGCATTCTTCGACCAAATATGCATCGCGAAACGAGGGTTGATGTTTCCTCCTAGCTCACGCAGTAACGGCTCGCAGTGTTCGATTCTGTACCAAATTATAATTTTTTTCAGGACTGTAATTGACGTGACAATCAAAACAGGAGGAAACTAATACTTGCCATGGTTAAATGATCATATTTCAATTGTAGGTAATTAACAGCTGATAGAATGTTGGAGTACAGATGTATGAAGAATTTCAGGCACGAAGTGATTATGACCTTGGCTTCGTGATCCTCTTAATGTGCTCATAATTACACCAAGGGAAATAATTACATTATTCAAGTACCTTAAGATAACAAATAAAGTAAGTTTTCAGAATTACAATGTCAAAAATACAAAACAAATTGAAATTATCGGTTATGCATAAACAAATGGTGCGTGGAAAATGTCATGTGTTTTGATGATTTTCTTTAAAGCTGAAAGTCCAAAATGTTTTTGCATTATATCTTTTTTTAATTCTGTTGATTTTTTTACGATTCTACAAATGAGTTTTTTATTTTTATAACAAGAACACTGACCAAGTCATGACAACATGTAAAACACAGTGATACATAACTCCTCAAGCTACAAGTTACCATTAAAGGATGTTTCTAAGAGGTCTACCCTTATTTATGATACCAGAAGTAACTCCAACTTGTGTAGTAACATATGCTGGAATGTAGATTTCCTATATATTGTGTATTCAAATATCCCATGACTCTTTACAGTCATTAATTTGATTGTCTCATCAGATACAATTTTAGTTAATGTAGTCAGCATATATAGTTGAGGTCAGAGGTGAAACATTTCAAACAGGGATAAAGTGCAAAGATTCCATTTTAACAAATTTCCTGGACGTGGAATTATCATTGAAACATCATTTTCAGTGTACACGGCGGTCATTCCTACGATAGCTGTTTAACTTTCTCAGTATCAAACATTCTGTGTCACAAACTACACTGCTACTACAAAAAATCTTTTGTATTTCACAGTTATATCTTTAAAGAAAGCCAAAAATTCAGTACTAATCATGATTGATTCATAATGTACCATGGACAAACATGAGGTTTTTAAAAAGATGACACAGTTGATCCATTCATTTATCTACTCCCCCAATCAAATTAACGCTGTCTATGCTCACATATGAATTTAGCTAAATCCTGTACAAATATGGCTTACAGCTGTAATTAACTCAAATATGGTTCCAAATGCTGCCTTTCTGGCTTAGAGTTCACATCCTGCCATTTCTTGTCTTTTCTTAAAGAGACATTGCGGACCATTTCCAGAAACAAGCACCCCAAATTTTTTCCAAACCATGGTTTTTTCATATTGATGCTTACAATGTATTAGATCACACCCCAAAGCGAATTAGCCGAATAGTCTTATGTAAGAAGATGATGATTTAGAAGTTTCGGTCGTGCAGACAGAAATTCAAAGCATGGTTTTTCTAAGGGAAATTACAATAGCAGGCCAAAGTTGCAACAACAAGGTTTTCCTTTTGCCTGGTTTTCTTATGTGTACTTTGTTTGTCAAAAAAACTTTCTAAACGTCTCGGTAGGTGGTCTACGACCGATTCAGTGACAATTTGGAGCGAAATTTGTATCCTCAAAAAAATTCTCCTGTCACTTTAATTAAAGTTTACACAGCTTGCATTCTTCATATCAGTACCTTTGAAATAGCCTGAGTAATACACATGGGTAACAATATCACAGAACAAAATAGGGTGATTTTATACACATAGGTATCGGCCCGTTTCACGTAAATTGCCTACTTTTTGTCAACCTGGGGGTCATTTTCAAACTCAGGGTCAAGCTTTGTTATTTGTTTCTAATGTGTATAAGACTATAAATTTTAGGGAAAAAATAGAAAGTCAACACCTGATTCTTTCCTCCTTTATTACTTTTTTTAATCAGAGAGTTTGCAAATTGAAGCCATTGTAAAAATGAAAATAGTTCTTAATGGAAATTTAGACCTAGAGTAATTGCCAAAAGAAATTGGAACTGTCTTTCATCATAAATGGAAAGTATGCACCTTAAGGCAAATACCAGCTGAAATATGAACTTTGGCGCGGCTCGAATATCCCATTTTCTTGCATTTTTGCTTCTATTTTATCCAAAAACAGTTCTTGACATGAAAAAGTTTTATTTATAAAATCAAAAGTAACAGCGCAGATTGATTTCGTCATGAATGATTAGTTGTAGGCTGGAGAAATTTTGTACTGGAAGCAAGCAAATCTCACCCATTGATTAGCAGATATTGTAGCATTATGTCCAAATGTGTTGGACGTGACAGGTGAACGGAATTGGCCTTAAAACTATCTTGACATTTATTCAATCAAAAAAGGATTTAAGCTTCTATAAATATGAAACACTACTAACGTCCCTAGTGAAATGCTTTGTTTCATACTCATGCCCTTCCAATATTCCAAAGATTGTTAGTTTGCATGGTTCTTATTGAGCTTGCGTTGGACATGACACATTTGAAAATGTGAACGGGCAATTTTTTTTGAAAATTTACTAAAACTGATCTCACCTCAATTAAGTGGTAGTTCACAACCATGGAACAACATTAACATACTATAAAGTTAAAGTTGCAGACCTCCTCGTTTTTGAGATATGGCAACTTGAGTGTGTTGAACGTGACCAAATGTGTTGGCCGTGACTGGTGTTAACGGAAACTAACCATATCTAATAATTCAAGGACCATCAATATAATTTTGTGTGAGCAATTATCATGAGGATTGTCTTTGTAATGAATCAATAAATATACCACAGATTCCACACAGGAGGGTCAGTGTAATTGAATAACAAATGGTATTCAATTTGAACGGAAAATTTCACTCCACACTCAAGTTTGGATTGCTCCATATAGTTTGTTTTTGAGCACTCCGATACACCTATTTTAACATGGTAATAAAGTGTCACTAGTTGCCTAACAGAACTCAAAGTAATAATTTACAGGTTCTACATAGCTAATATGGCAGCTGAAAACAAAAGGGCATGTATTTTTTGGTTGACGCCATATCCGTCAAATTTTGACCATTTCGGTGGGCCATCTCCTGAAATACAAGCACTAATAAGTTGGTTTAGGTTTGGGAGGTAGGTCTAGTATAGATCTATGTAAACACAAAAAGTGCCCTGTATCACTTTCCTGTAAAAAATCCTATAGGTGTTAAGTGAAAATTCAAAAAGTTGGCAATTACTGTGAAACGGGCGTTATACATGGCAGTACCTAAATCCAGGTCCCTGTATGGGAATACCTTTCAAGGTACTCTCATGCCAAATAAGCTAGACTTCAAAATCATGGTTATTATTAAATAGTTCTATCCATTTTTGTAAATGTATTACTAGATTTATGGAATAAGATTTTTTGGTGATACTCAATTCAAATAGCACAGTTTACTAAGCCTATAAAAATGAATTCAAAGAAAGGTAACAAGGATTGTTTAGAGTACCTGTGACGGTAGTCTTTGCAAAGACTTGGGGTTGGCTTTGTAGAAAGAAACTGTGAGTGTGAAGCACAGGTTTGTGAGAGTAAAAAAAAGCACAGCTTTGAAGCAAAGCATGAGAGGGGTTTGCCACACAGAGGAAAGCTGACTGATATACTCCCACAAAACATGCTAAGTCGGCACAACAGGCATCAGTTTCCCGCTGTGACAAAGACGCCTGTGAAGGTACTCATGGCAACCCGAGAGTGTACTCTGTTACTCTACTTGGTTCTCTACCTCTGTGAAGTTGTTTTAGTGGCCAAGATTTGTTGGTCGCAAACACTAAACCGCTCACGTGACTCGAAGCGATGCGCACAAAGGCATCATGTCTTGATGCATGCGTAAAATCTGCATCACGGTTATGACATCACTGCACAGAGAAATGGAGTATAGTGGCATCAGCAGGGCTTGAAAAAATGCAAAATTTCCCGGGAATATGATCAAAATTTTCCTCTAAGATAGTAAAATTCCCTCCAAGATTTCAAAATTTCCCTTTTAATTCTTATGTATTTCTTTATTTTAAGGTCAAAAATTTCCCTCCAAATAGCAAAATTTCCCAGGAATGACATTCCCAAATTCCCTACTTTCTCCAGGCAATGGCATCAGTGTGTACCAGTCCAGTCACCTGGAAGGCAACTGTTGAGTATACTTACATGTTAGTACTGCTAAGATAATATGGACAACTGTGCACCCAGTGACTTTGTATTTCACAAGTCCTTGCATACACATCAACATGAATCATTTTTGGTTTTAGTTGAAGCTTTATTCATCTACGGAATCTTCCTAAAGGGCTTTGATTTAAAAAAAACCCTGTTGACTTTTCATTTATTAACTCATTGGTAACCACTGCTCATTCATATCGTTATGTGAGTGCAACAAGGTCATAAGTGCAATGTTGCCATTTGTCAGAAATTCACATCAAAACACAATATTATCCCAAGGTCATTAATATACAGGATATAAAATGGCGTATTTGACATTCATCTACTTAATTTTTGAAATGAATGCTTTAGCAATCATCAATTGTAAATAATGCTCGCTATGTAGACTGAATTAAACTGGGAGCAATGCGACACTGACCAGCAACAGTATTGAGGATGACAAGATTTATTGCGAATTGGTTGTTGAAGATTACTTTCTGAACAATAGTAAAAAGTGTTGCGTTTAAAGAAGTTGGGAGCACTTTTAGGATTGGGGGGGGGGCAATGAACAATTTCTGGGTTGTAGAGGACTTCCTGGGTTGCCATGTTGGGGAGGACTTCCTGGGTTCAGGGACGTCACTTCCTGCATGGAGAAGTTAACAACTCTTTGGTTGTAGAAGTTGGGAGAACTTCTTTGCCTGGTGTCAGAGAGCAATTTCTGGTAGTTAGCAGCCAATATACTGGGTAGGGAAGTTAGCTCTTCTTGAGTTATGGAGGTTGGGAGAACTTCCTTGGCTGGGACGGTTGGGGAGCGACTCTGGATTGGGGGGAGGTTGGAGGAAACAATTCTGGATTGGGGAGGTGGCAAGTTTGTTTGAGGCATTTTGGTTGGGTAGGGTTGGGAGGTTACAATCCCTGACCATATTGTGATTTGCGCTCTTGGACAAAGTTCAGATTAATGTTTGGAACCGTCACAGCGGTAGCATACAAAAACACCCTTCTAATAGTTGAGATACTCCTCTTCATGTTCTAAGTGATAGATGAACAGCTAGAGTCTGGTCTACCCCCCCTGAGCCTGATGAGCCAGGGTTACTACTGGTTTGCCAGTCTTTCAAATCCTTGGGCGCATGCTTGCCGTCTGGCCCAAAATTGGCTGTCACCTGCGGAGGAGGAAATGATATGCAGGGAAGGTAACATTTAAAATGTATTATGTCATTGCAAAATTGTTCATACCAGAATAGCCTTTCAATCTAGATAGTTAAAATTATATTGAAAAATATTATAAACTACTTCTGCATATCAAGCAAGAAGGAAGGTAACGTTAAACTTGTTTTGATGTCATGTAAACTCTAGTCATTAGTAATATGATTACAGAATACCCTTTCAATCGGAGAGTTATGATTACACCGACAAAACTGCCCATATTCCACCAAGAAAGTCACACTTTGTAGGTTTCATTAGGGAATATTTGCAAGTTCCAGTTCGAAGTAATTTTTAAAGAGTGCAGCAAAGAAAATATTCAAACATACTGAATGAATCTGTACTACTACTAATCAAATCACACTTATTTGGACAACAAACATTGGTGGAACATTCTTGAAGAAATTATTATTTAACAAGAGCTTGCCGGTTGCAGTGACATCACTGCTACCATTCACTGGTGCACCTGATATTCTTTTTGCCAGAATGATGAAAGTAACTGCATTTAAACTGTTTTTTTTTTGTTGTGTCTATGGACATGTTTAGAGAGATTGATCTGACAGATGCATTAATATCAACTTATGTAGCAGTTAGTCAGCAAAACTCCACATACAGGCCTACATTGCTTTTATTGTTTCTATAGAAAAGGTATAAAGAGTATTAATCTGACTAGGCTAGGTGGAATAACCCTAAGGCAATGAACCTCGTTAAAATCCCGGATTAGCGATTGCGTCATCAACCGAAGAAGTGGGCACGAGACTCGCTGGCCGGGCCAGCGACACAATCGTAGACGATGGATCCCTGGTAATGGGACTGGGGCCCAAAAGGACCCTGGTTCGAGGACAGACCCAACCCCAAATTTGGACTTTGCTCCCTTCCCCTCTTCCCTTATATATCCAGGTCAGTCAGGTTTCCTTTGCGGGCCTGCTACTGGTATCTGGTAACCAGTACTACCTGTCCCAGCGCCGAGTTGCGGAGGCTAAACCGCACCCCATAAGAGTTCTGATGAGGGAGGTAGCTGGTTACCCTGGTGCGACTTAGAATGAAAAAGAAGATCTACTACAAGGGCGTCAGCTATGGAGAGCTAATGGCGCCATCCAGCAAATGCTGCTTGCCCATGGTGGGCGGGTGGTTTTGCCCAAAAAGGCTAGGCCCACGCCGAAAACTGTGGATTGACGTCAGGAAAGGGCATCCGGTCAAATTATCTTTTGCTCCAATAAATCCTCACCAGCAGTATGTATTGCTGAGAGTGAGGTTTATCCGGCCACCTCGTTCAACGGGGACAAAACCGGGGATTTAAAACTTTGGTATAACTAACTACAGGTGCTAATCAGCCGCATTCAAGTAAAAACAACAGTCTTTTCATCAGGTACCATGTTTTGCCTTTCTACATACCGTACATTGAAACATTTTTTACATTGAGAAAAGTTCTATGCTTGTATCAAAGAAAAGGGTCAGCTAAACAAGTCGGGACTTTGATCTTTGATAAATCCGTGGCAATTTATATCATTGACGGAACAAAAATAAGATGATTTCTATTGCACCCTTGGGAAACTTCTGCGGTATTGCATTTTTCATCATTTTACGAGACACTGGATACATTTGAAAAAAGATTTTTCAAAATCGATATTTTTGCATGGTGTAAGGCTTTTATATACTAGTACAAAAGCCCTCACCCGCAATGATTAAGACCAACCGTCAATTCAGGCATACGACGCGTATGCAGTTTCCCACGCTATGCCACACTGTTTGATCTGTCTATAACCTTTTGTGGGTTTAATATCAATTGAGTAGAGTCAAAAATATTCATGTAATATACCATTTTGTTGATTAAGTTTATGGAAAACTTAAAGTTGGCCTACAACTTACCTGGATGTCTTTATCCTCATATCAATGTCCCTTATCTTTTTGGGTATGTTATTTTTATGTGTAAAATTATCTCTGTTCTTCCAATGCTAGTATATCATTTGAGAGCAATTGAAGAAATTTCATATTTTGTGAAATGTGCCAGTGCCGCTTTAATTTAAACTTTGGTTTTTTTTTTTTTTTTTTTAATCATGTTTTTTTGTTGTTTTGGTGGTTTGTTGTTGGTGTTTGGTTTTGTAACAACTTGATAAGCATTTTTTTCAATACTACTTTAGCAGGAATCTTTGTCTGTAGATTTTGCTTTTGAGGCTTGGAAACAGGTTATTTCAGCCTTTCAATAGGCTTAGAATATGGCGTCCATGCTAAATTTATTGCGTCCAGTAAAAATTCTGCCTCATAGAAGTGAAATCCTACTAAGCGGGAACCCTGGTGCACGCACACATACTGACTATAGTCTCTTCCAGAGCATATTCAGGTGGAGAGAAATGAAGTGCAAATATGTCGGTTTAGTGTATTTTTAACAAATAAAACTGACTCCTCTCCACCCATATGATTACAGTCTTTATTCCATCAAAACTTTAATGCCAGTAAAATCAACAGAAACCAATGATGAAGTCACTGACTTTTGTTTTGTTCGCTTTGTACCAATAACTACACTGGGCATCTACTACGTAATATTAATGACTGAAGTAAATTATAATCAATTTCAAAATGGTTAATTCTGGTTTTGTACCTATGGAAAACCAGATAAAGTAGTCTGTGTTTCTAATAAGCCTTTCACACTCACCCGCAGGCGATCGGTTTATTTTGCGATTGATCGCCGGCTGTAGACTTCAAACCAACCACCAAATTCATTATAATACTTTGCCAAATCTGACACATATATCGACCATTTACTTCCTCAAATAACAGCACAGGCCATGTGACCGCTACCATGCATTTCCTTGTTCCATCCATTACATTTCAAAATGGAAAACACACATTTTCTGTGCAGAACTAACCAATGTACAGTCATATTACTTACAAGATGCCAACATACATTCTGACGCAAAAATTTGTGCTGTCAGGTATCAAAAAACGCGTGTTTAGTCTTCCAAACACGATCGATTGCAAAAGTTGCTCAGCTTTAAAAGCCTTAATATGTGTCTCATTTTACAAGTATTGCAATAACTACTACACATGACTTGTAGAGTGAGATAGCAGGGAAGTAGGTGGCCATCAAGAGGTTTCAAAATGCTACTTACTACACATGACTTGTAGAGTGAGATAGCTGGGGAAGTAAGTGCATCAAAAGAGTTTTCAATGCTACTCCTGGTTTAAGCCATTCGTGAAGAATGATGATCTGCACAGTTTGAACAATAAATACCAAAATGTCAACACGTCCATGCCAATCCTATTGAATGGGGGAGTTTCCATAACCTGCTCCATTAGAATTCGGAACCCCTAACGGAATAAATCTGTGCTTTATTCCCTGAAGTGTTCCGAATTCATAATGTATCAGAAAAGAAAAAAAGGTGTCAGATGGTCGTTACGGAAACTCCCTATGATTTGGCTGGTGTAAATAAGGGGTAGACACTGTAAGAAAGGTGATTTTTAGAATAGATTTTATTCATGGTTTGCCAGTTATTTTGGAATTAAAGCAAGGGCGTGGGTGACTCCCGTAACTGCCACTCTACAGCCGGTCTCAAAAATATGGTACAATCATAAACTGCTTTGTAAAGATGAAATTGAAAATATTGAGAGAGAATTAAATTACTTTTAAGTAAATTAATTCAATCCTTAAAAGACCATTATCAGTTTAAGGAGTATGAACCATGCTTTCCAATACTCTTTAGTTCATCTCCTTTGCTGTGTCATCTGGAGATACATCAATTATTTTAAGGCAATTCAGTGATTGCTTAAGCATAAAGTAAAAAAAAAGCATCAAAAAATCAGATTTTTGCAGTCTTAAACAAGGAGGGGTAGGGGGGAACCCTAATGTAACCTGCAATGATAAAGACCAGAAGCGGTCCCTAATAAGCACAAAATCAAATATTTTAGTCATTATGTCGTACGGGACATTTAATACAAACACGTGTTAATTGAATGGAGAGTCATATCTTTGAACCGCAGTGCAGTTTTTCCTTTTCTGGCAATTGTTCAGTTGAAAAGAAGGGTAATTATGAGAATTCTACCGACTTATCCTTCAATTCTGCAAATTTCAAATATTTGATCTTTCGATGAATCACCTGATAGTGTTCTTTTTTCTTTTAAATTGCATAGATTCAATCACTTTAGGCAATGTACAATCATTGAGACAAGTTGCTTTAATCAAAGTACTTCGGTGTATATCACCAATAATTCCAGAAAGGGTGCTATAGGTGTGATAAAGCGGGACTGACACTGGACTCTGGGTGAGCATCCTAAAGTGCTGACTCAGCTGATTTTCGAAAATATATATTTGTGTAGGTAATAGTCAACTAGGAACTAAAGATAACGAACCTAAAATGCTTAATCCAAAAGTTAGAAGATGAATAGGGTTTTTCGTTTTTTTTTTAAGTTGCCTAGGATACGTGATAACAAAAAATTCCGGATCCGGAGGAAATTTTAAACAAAATGATAATTTTCTATATGAAAAATCGATTGAGGTAGGTATTTCACACAGTGACTATTATATGGGACAAGACGATGATTATGAAAAAAACCACAATTGTTGAAAATTGAGGGCGCCCTCCTCGGGAAAGCTGAGTCAGCCTTTAAGTAGTAGATTATGCATTGGTTCTTAAAAAAATGTTCATGACCTTTAAGTCAAGAATGTAGATTAGGTTCACTGACCTTTGTTCCTCTTTAGTTCTTAAAAGATTTCTCTACCTCAGTAGCCTCATCCTTTTCTTCAAGGACTAGAGATGACTCTTAAATTTGATTATGTCTGAAAAAATGCATTACTGGTATTACTGCAAAGCAACTGATGGTAGCTCTTTCACCCTCAAAAATGAAATCAAACACCACACTCATAACTGTTTGCACACTATTCAAATGAAAATGAAAAACACCCCCACCAAAAAATAGGGACAAAGCGGTTTCCCAATAGGTCGTCCGATATGTGGTCAAAGAGAGAGCATATAATGACCCTGAGGGACCCTGACGACCTTTGACCTTCCCATCTTAAACCACATAAGACCCTTGTCACAATGCTATAAGCATATAAGTCTGAATCAATCAATCACGGCACTCAAAAAGTTGACCAAAGTTGAAAAAAAACGTGTTAAACACGGTGTATACATCTAGAGCAATTTAATGACCCTAAGTGTCCCCTGAATTACCTTTGACTCCAATCCGTTACTCACATTATCAAAAACACATTATGTTTATAATCATTTAACGAAGCCTGATTCCTTTCCAATGTTGACTGAATATATGGCATGTCCCTTCTGAGAAGTGGAATGCCCAAATTACCCATAATAACACCCCTTAAAAAAAGAGGAATGGTAGACCAGTGACCCCCAGGTCAAACCCATGTGACCTTAGGCTTTCCTCAATTCCGTTTTGACTCAAACCCACACGGACGCGGGAAAATCATGCTGTGGGGCGGGCCCGAAGGGAAGCGGAAGTACATTTGGAAAGGAAATCAGGCTTCCGTTAATGATTATAAAACATAATTGTTTTTGATGAACTCATTAAACTGAAACTGATTTCATTTACACCAATGTTGACTGAAATAATGCATTAACCCCCGTGAATGAATAATTTCAATCAACATCAGACTAGCTCCTCAGTCGGAGGTGGAGCATGATATTTCAGAGCATGGCCATTAGGATGCAGTCAAAGGTTAAATCAAAAGCGCCAAGCCCCAAAACACATGGAATAGAGATTCCAAAATTCAGGAAGCCAATAACTCACTTAGTAAAGTGGAGTACACCAGGTGTGAGTAAGAGGACCTCAGACTTTGTAATGTGATTAAAAGACTGCCAAAGTTTTTTGAGGATAGCCAGAGCCGCGAATCCCGCCGAGAGAACCCAAGCCTAAGGAATAGGAGAGAGGTTAGAGCTCCGACAGAGACTGGGGTGCGACGTAGGCTGGACCAAAGGGCCCCGCAGCACCCCGCGGCCAAAAGGACGGAGGACAAGCGCCTCACAGCTCGAGAACAACTGAGGATCCGGGAAGGAGCCAGAGAAGCGCAATGCGGACCCGCGTAAAGACTCGGGGGGAAAAGCGGGCCCACCCCAAAAAAACTGAGGAGCGGGCCCATAGAGAGGGGGACCGATCCGAGCACACAGAAGAAAAACCCGGGGAGAGAGGCCCGGGGGTGATAAAGGTTGGAGACTGAATGAAGGCTAGGGCCCCAGCCCCGTGGAAGGCTGAGAGATAAGTCTGACCCTGACCCGGAGGAACAAGCGACAAGGAGAAGGAAATCTCCGAACTAAGCCAGCCGGGGAAAGGGACCCGAAAGCGTAACAAAGGCGAGGGCTAGAGGACGCCGCACCCAAGGACGAATGGGGGCTAGCCAAGAGGCTCGCCGATAGACTCAGAGTTATTGGGTCAGAAACGGACGCCTTGGCAAGAGTCATTGGAACGAGCCAACGTCAACGAAGGGCGAAACGAACAAAAACCTATGCCGTGTAGGCTGAGCTAGTTGACCAAAAAATCCAGGACAGCGGAATGATCGGAAACAGCCACCAAAGCCTCAAAATAAGCGGAAAAGTCCCACCTCAGGAGATCACAGTCAGGAGGTGGAGGGACCATTCAGGCCTCGACTCGGAGGAAGACGGAACCACCGAGGAAAGAAAGAGAAGAGGCAGACCTCCGCAAAAACCGGAAGGCGCGGCACCAGAACGGGGCAAACCGAAAAGAGCAGTCAAATGATAGATTAATAATAAACTAGCACTCCCCATCGGGCCAGCGGAAAACCCCCCCCCGGCCCAACAAGGTAGACAAGTGGGAAACCCACCGAGAAGTCTACCGAGGGGAGAACCAGAGGCTAGCTTGCCAGAAGAACACGAGTCGAAGCCGAGAGGCGACCCGAGTCGAGGAGCTCACTAACTGCTAGGGGGAGGGCCGAGCAGAAGTCAACCAGTGGTGACTGTCGGCAGAGAGCAGGTGACAAGTCGTAGAAGGACAGAATGAACCTAACACGCGGAACTTCTGGACCAAACGACCAAACGGTATCGAGGAGGCCAACAAGAAGCCGCTAGACGAACACCGGATACGGGCCAAAGGATGCCACCAAGAAGAGGAGGCCCGTGAAGCACAGCGGCTTCGACACAAGATCCCCGATGGAGAAGAGGTTGAAGAGCGCCACCGGAGGAGAGGTGCTAACCGAACGGGCAAGATACCGAAAAAAGGATCCCCAACGCCTCGAGAAAAGTGAGTAACCAACTCGTCAACAAACTCGAGACGGATGAAAATGGAGGAATGACTCACCACGGGGGTTTACGCCCCAGTGAGACTTCCCACGTGGGAGCGAGAGGCTCCCAACCGACCGAAGTCGGAAGTGGCCAGGCCACCATGTCAAGAGCCCAGGTCGTAATAAAGACAGGATCCAGAGCAACCGAACGTGCCCCCAGGGACCGAGGGTACTTAGGGGAAAGCACACATCAGTCGCACACGGCGCGGAAGCAAGGACCAAGCCAACTGACAGGAAACAACTGAGAAAGCCGCCAGTGAAGCGAGTTCGGAGACCCCACCAAACCCCAAGGGAGTACCCCGTCGAGGGGAAATAATCCCTCTAGGCAGCACCGTTTGAGACAGAAGGCGTGGCAAAAAAAACCCGCAAGTGAAGAGCTCGAACAACGGGAGCCTGAAAAAACCGCTGGAGGGGAGGGAACCCCCTAAGACAGAGCCCGACGAATCGGGAGCACAAACCGGGCCTGAAGCCCCGGGAAACGAGCTAGGCCCACCGACGAGGCCCAACGCTAGGCCGACTGAGCCCCAACGCTAGGCCGAAAAGCCCGACGTTAAGCCCGTATGACGAGCCCCAAAGAGGGGCGCCGTCGAGCCGGGACCCAAAACCCGTGTCCAGGGTCCCCCCGAGGAGGAGGACAGCGACCGGATTTAGTCAGCGGGAGCCAAAGCAATGTGCGAGAATGTTCAAAGCCAGCCCCTAACTCCCGAACAACCGGGAGAAGGGATCCACGTCAAGACACCGACCCAACAGTAGGCGGAATCCAGCGGCAAGTCGAAAGCCTAAGGGCTAGATGTAGGCCTGGGGAGCGCTGGGTAAGGTTAGGCAAAACAGAGCCAAAACACCAGCGACAGGACGAACAGAGCCAGAGGGGGCGAGGCTCCCACCTGGGTGGGAGCAAGCCCCAATGAGGAACCCGAGCATCGAGTCAAGAGAATAACCAAAGCCCGAGACCGGCAAGGGCAGGCGAGGCCCCGAGGGAACCAGCCGGCATGTAGGCAGAGGTCTCGCGCCCGCACAAAGCAAGGACGGACAGAGGGCAAGGAAGAACAGCCAAGGCGCAACGATCAGGTTCCCCATGGAGTGTAAGGCCAAGGGAGAAGGACATAGAGCCCCTACCAAGGCCTGAGCCGGCCCAGTGAAGACCCTGGAGGGGCCACGCAAACACCAGCATAGGCATAGGCCTTATAAACCCCGCGAAGGGGACAAGGGTAAATACACCAAGCAGCAGGCATCAGCCCTAGGACAGGCCCGACAAGGGCCCAGACAAGCTGCGTGGGAAGAAACAGGGCAGCTACCCCGAATGGAGATCTAAGGGTCTAAGTCGAGAAGCAAACTAGATAAACGATGAGAGCCAAAGGCCTAGGCCAAGCGAAGTCAAAGACCGCCAAGCCTATATGGCAACGACCCTCCGAGAAGCAGGGCTAAAGACCCAAGACCAGTATCATGCCAAAGGCTAGAACATCGTTGACCCCAAGGGGGCACAGAGACTAACGCCAGACGGCAAACTGTCAAGGGCCGAATCGGAAGCGGCGCGAGAGGCCCGCGATCCCCAGAGAGGGCAGCGAGAGCTGCCATTCATACGCTAGAGCCAGCTCCCCGAGGAGACAGCGGGACCGGCTAGGTAGCAGTAGCCCTACCAGCCAGAGCCTAAGGCCAGGACAATAAGGCCGAAATGGCACAAGCACCTTAACTGGCAGAGACCAGAGGCCTCAAGTACCCGATGGTGCACACGGGCGGGCCCGGACTAGCACCATGGAGCTAGGCTACCGGGACAGCAACAGTCAGCCGCCAACGAAGGCAGCGGAACGGAAGCGGGGGGGGGCCCCGGCGACCCCAGCGCTGAAAGCCCGTGGAGGCCGGGAGCCGAGTGATCAAGCTAAAAGGTCTGCTCCGACGAAGCTAGCTGCAAGCATAGCACGGCCAGTATGCGCCCCATGCCCAGGCCGAGTTCGGGCTAGGCCAACCAACAGGCAAGGGCAGGAGCACCCCCGTAGGGGAACGCATGCCGAAGCTAGAGCAAAGTCAGAGAATGGACGCGGGAACCCAGGCCTACCAACAAGGTGAGGAGGGCTTTACGCCAAGGCAAGGCGACATGCCAGCCAGGAGTGAAGCCCACTGAAGCTAGGCCGCCCGTAGGGAGCCCTGCCAACGAGCAGCCTTGAGTAGACCCAAGAGAACCACCGCGACCTACGGCATCCCTGACGGGATGCCGAGAGCCAAGGACGGCGCGACATCCCCCACAAGGGAGCAGGTAGCGGGCGCGTAGGTTGAAAGTCAAACCCCCAGGGAAGGTGGACAAACACCACCCGAGCAACAGCCCCCTAAGAGGAGACCAGATGCTGTGGTTAAGCCCGGAACTCCAAGCAACAACGGCGGATAAACGGCCACCCGGAAATCAACGCCGAAGATCGGCGGATATACCGGCCCACCATGCCGCGTTACCCCTACGGGAGAAGACGCGGCATAAAGGATTGGAATGGTATCCAACAACCCAAGACATCAACTCCGAGATTGTGTGAGACGCTATAAAGGAGTAGTACTCCAGCCCGAATTTGGAGAGGGCTGAGAACAACCTAAAGATCAGGTTTAGTCACGAAGCTATGTACAACCCGCAGAGAGGGACTTATAGCGCCAGAGGCTAAGCACGGGCAAGCAGCGCGCCCTGAAAGGACATGTGCAGCCTGCACCGATGTCCCCCGGGAGGGTAGCCCCGAAGGCGTACCCCAAGAGGGCGCCGAGAACGGAAACACCCAATGGGTGCACCGTAAAGGCCGGAACCGTAGCGGGAACAAGAGCTGGACGAACGCACACCAGTAAACCGAACAAGGAACAACGCGAGAGCGGGAGACCAACCTGGGGAAGCGCTGCGCGCCCCACATAGCACGTGAAGGCCTGGTAGAGCATGAGCAGGAGCCAGATTAACCCGCGGGGCGGCTAGACGGCTAGGCCATGAGGGGTGGTATGCCGAAGCAGTGGGACCGTAGAGGGAAGGGGAATAGCGCCGGACGAAACGCACCAGTAACCGCACACGGGGACCCCAGCGGTGAGCGGGGGGCCAACTAGCGAAGCGCCGCGCGCTCTACCTAGCCAGAGAAAGGGCTGGTGGAGCATGCAGCACGAGCCAGTTCTGATAACCGCGTGACTAGCGAGCTAGCCAAGCGGGGGAGCAGTTGCAACATAAACGACACACGCGGCGCACCAATAGAGGGGCGCCGAGTGGAACCCACCTCGGGCCTGACCCGAGATGGGAACCACAGGCCCGCGCGGGGGGGTCGCGAGTACGAGGAATCCTAAAACTAACGAGCGCCGGGTGTCCTTGTCGATACTGGCGATGGATCGGCCCGAGAGGACCCGGGCGTCACCATAGCAAACACCACTACCGGACGGACTGCAGCCGCCCAATCACCTAGGGAAAGGGCAGAGCAGACCATGCTAGCCTGCACAGATAAAGCAACGAGCTAAAACAGGCGAGCCAGCGCCGGCAGCGTGGGTGGTAGTCAGTCAAGCCCCCGAAGGAGGCGGCCGGCTAGCACGCTAGGAGCAACTGAGGCTGCTATACCGGAAAGTCTGCAGCCGCCGAAATCCCCGAGGGAAAAAGGCACAGAGCAGACCGCGATAGCCTGCACCGGAGGAAGAAGCCCTAGGGGCTAGACCAGGCGAGCCAGCGGCGCGGGTAGCGTGCGTAGGACGGGCGGAACTCTAGAGAGAGAAAACGCCCCTTACTTAACCACGCCATGAAAGTAGCCGAAGATACAACACCTTCAGTGCTCCCAAAGCAGCGGGGCCGCCTTGGAAGAATCTCGGACCGGAGACGAATACCAACCACCCCTTTTCCTAAGCGACACATGACAGGGAAACAAGTGTCCAATGCCGAACCATTGAAACATGAGAGCCAGAACGCAAAGGAATACGAGCAACAAACGAGAGCAACAGCGGAGGAAGCAGACCCGTAATGAACGCACGGAGAAGAGGGTAGCGGGGCGGCGCGGGGTTGTGAGCGAGCCAGATGGGCCGCGTGGCGGAACGAAAACAAAAAAGAAAAACAAAGGCGTGCCGCGTTAAAAACAACCCGGCCCGCCAACGCGGAGACAAAGATACCGTCGCGGGAACAAAGTCACACACGGTGGTGGTAAGAATTTTCCAACAGGGACAGGTTTCACTATTTTATTAGAATCCACAAGCATAGAATAAAAAAATAGACCCCACTCACGCCAATAGAACGGTTTTATTGATAGTATGAAAACTACAAGAAACAGAAAAACAGGCTCACAGAAGCAAGGCATCCCCCCAAAGCACGCAACACGGGCGGCAATGGCTGCCTTTGTGTACTTATTTTACCGCACACAGTCACATGACCGCACCGGCGGCCAAAAAAAAAGGCTACACAATAAAAGCTCTCGACGGGTGTAAAAGTAGCCGTTTATTCCGTCCGAATGAGCGCTAGAAATCAGATATAATCCAGTATATATTACAGATGAGATATGGTATAGTAGTAGGAGGATTCCGTATGAGACGACAACTAGTCCATTATCAAAAATCCTCAGTTAATGTTGGGCTGTAATTATTGCAGAGTGCGGTAACAACGCGTCAGTTGTGATTCAGCCAAAACGGAATTGAGGAAGAGCTAAGGTAGACAGGGTGACTGGGGTCACTGGTCGGACCATTCTCTTTTTTGGGGTGTTGGTATTATGGTAATTTGGGGCCATTCCACTTCTCAGAGGGAAGGCTATAATTTCAGCCCAAAATTGGTGTTGTAAAGGAAATCAGTTCAGGGTAATGATTTAGAACCCTTGTCTTCAGTGTAAGATACCACGTATAAACTTGATCCCATCACTGCAAAAAAAAGTTGAAAAAGTGTTCAACCAAAAGGTGTATACTAAAATTTAATGTTTGACACACACAGATGGACAACAAATCATGCCGACATAAGGTCTTCCGATTACATCGGACGACCTAAAAAAACAAACATATCAGTCCATAAAAATAATAGTTTGTCTCAAAACTGATGACCAGTAAAACTGACTATTTACCACATGATTTTCACAAAAATAACCTGAAATCAAGTGTCCTGACAAATTGTTCAAACAATCTTCCCAAGAAAAACAAAGGTGTGCATGAGTTGTTCTAATACTCACACTGTATTTGTAGTACTGCATCTATACTTCCAGCTTATCTTCTGGAGTCAGTGACGTAAACAGTTCAAACCGATGTTTCGTGTGCATTTTCGCAACACACTTTATAAGAGCGCGTGGATATGCCAGCGCTTTGAATTAAAAGCGACAGGTTTTCTTGCTGCGATCCACTGTTATATAAGACACTGACGTCACATCGAGGAAGATAGATGGAGTATAGTACTATCTCTGTATGTCTCTGCGAACCTATTATAACCATGCATTCTTTGATGCTTCTTGGCCCAATATTAATGATAAATTTGTTATATCTTGAACACAGTATCTAATCTCACACATATCTTTTGTTGTCTTGGAGCTAGCAATCTCAAAATCTTTTGTAGATTCTGATCAAAGGTATAAACCAGCGGTGTTTGGAACCAATCAAGAATGCATTGCAAGTGCATGTATTGTGCTGTACTGATATACTAAAACAAAAACCATGTCAGTTTATTAGGGATAAAAAGTGTTCCAAAAGTTTAAGAAACCAAAAGCATTTATGATTGTGCTAAAACTTCGATAAGTACTGACGTTGGTGGTGGTAAAATGAGCATAAAGTCTGGGTTTTGTTATGTGTAAAAAAGGATTTTTATGGGATCACATGACCCTATTGAGGTGAAATTTCCCAAAAACTGTGAATAGTGGGCTTGACTCCATACACCCTAGGGGTATAACTATGAATCGTAATACTACACTATCTTTGTATGTCTTGGAAGTAGTCTTTCAGGTGTCACTATCTGGTAGCTTCAAATAGAAACCCAAAACATCGCCCTCTTGTATGGATTACTGAAGGTTTCCAGACTCTGGTTGAAAACCGGTGCCTCGACTTCCTCCATGAATAGCTGCATTTGTCCGCTAGCCGAGAGGAGCTTGAAGATTACCTGTAAAAAGGACAGGCGTTAGGGTAGAGATGCACATGATAAAAAATTAATTAGCCTTGAAGCAGTTCCTTCAGGTAGAACTGCCTCGATAGTCACTTCATAATACTGATCCCCTATTAGGTAACGTGTAGCCACACACATGCAATACCCCACACTCACCCTAATGCTGGGACCCCAATCCAACTTGAAGCATTCTCAGGTTAGATGTATATAGTCACTTCATAATACCATGGTCAGCTATTGTTAACATGTGTTTGCCTGCAACCATGCAATCCCCCAAACCACCTAATGGCTGGGACCATCACAGCCTTGAGGCAGTTCATTCAGGTATGGGTCAGACTGTCATAGTCACTTCATAATACCATGATCCCCTATTGGTACGTGTGTTGCCCGCACCATGCAATACCCTACACTCACCTAATGGCTGTGACCATCCGCCTGAGGCAGTTCCTCCAGGTTAGACTGTCTATAGTTCAATTCTAATTACCGGATCCCTATTTGGTATAGTGTGTTGCACCGCACCCATGCAGTACCCTACAACTCACCTAAGGCTGTGACATCACAAAGGCCTTGAGGCAGTTCATTCAGGTAGACTCATGTCTATGTCACTTCATAATACCATGATCCCCTGTTGGTACCGTGTGTAGCCCGCACCATGCAGTACCCTACACTCACCGAATGGCTGCATGATCATCCCAAGCCTTGAAGCAGTTCCTTCAGGTAGACTGTCTATAGTAATTCATAATACCAGATCCACTATTGGTTACGTGTGTGGCCGCACCATGAAGTACCCCTACAACTCACCTAATGGCTGTGACCATCCTAGCTTGAAGCAGTTTCCTTACAGGTACTGTCTATAGTACACTTCATAATTACCATGATCCCCTGTTGGTACCGTGTGTGGCCCATCCTCACCAGTGCCAATACCCTACACTCACCTAATGGCTGTGACCATCCCAGCTTTAAAACAGTGACCTTCAGGTAGACTGTTCTATAGTCATTCAAATAACACGATCCACTGGTACCGTGTGTAGCCCGCACCATGCAATACCCTACACTCACCTAATGGCTGTGACCATCCCCAGCCTTCTTGAGGCAGTTCCTTCAGGTAGCTGTCTATAGTACACTCATAATACATGATACCTGTTGGTAACCGTGTGATTGGACCCACCATGAAATACCATCCACTCACCGAATGGCTGTGACCATCCTAGCTTGACAGCAGTTCCTGCAGGTAGGACTGTCTATAGTCTTCATAATACATTGATCCATGTTGCGTACGTGGTTTGCCCGCACCATGCAAGACCCTACACTCCACATATGGCACCTGTGACCATCCCAGCCGTAAAAACAACATTCCTTCAGGGCTAGATGTCTATAGTCACTTCCGTGTGTAGCCCTAACCATTGCAAACCCATACGCACTCACTAGGCTGTGACATGCATAGACCCTTGAAGAGTTCCTTCACGGTAGCTGTTATAGTCCACTTAATAATACAGGATCCCCTGTTGGTACCGTGTGTAGCCCGCACCATGCAATACCCTACACTCACCTAATGGCTGTGACCATCCCAGCTTAAAAGTTCCTTCAGGTAGGACTGTCTATAGTCACTTCATAATCCCTGAGCCCTGTTAGTACGTGTGTAGCCACGCACCAGCAATACCACAACACTCACTAATGGCGTGACAATACCAGCCTTGAAGCAGTCCTCAGGTGGTAGATTGTCTATAGTCAATTCATATACACGATCCTCCTGTTGGTACCGTGTGTGTTAGCCCGCACATTGCAGTACCCTACACCTCACCTAATGGCTGTGACCATCCCAGCCTTGATGCAGTTCCTTCAGGTAGACTGTCTATAGTCCACTACATAATACCATGATCCCCTGTTGGTACCGTGCGTGGCCCTCACCATGCACTACCTACACTCACTAAGGCTGTGACCATTCTAGCTTTGAAGCCGTTCCTTAGGTAGACTGCTATAGTCACCCTCATATACATGATCCCACTGTTGTACCCGTGTGTGCCCGCACCATGCAGACCCTACAATCACCTATGCTGTGACCATCCCAAGCACTTAAAACAGTTCATTCAGCGTAGGACTGTCATAGTCACTCATAATACCATGATACCCTTGGGACCGGCGTAGGCCGCACATGCAGTACCCTACACTCCACCATAAATGGCTGTGACCTCCCAGCTGAAGCAGTTCCTTCAGGTAGACTGCTCGATGTCACTTCATAATACCACGATCCGTGTTGGTTACCGTGTGTGCCCGCACCATGCAGTTACCCTACACTCACTAATGGCTGTGACATCCCAGGCCCACTTGGGCAGTTCCTTCAGGTAGACTTCCGATAGTCACTTCTAAATACCATGACATTCTCCATGTTGGTACGGTGTGTAGCCCGCACAATGCAATACCCCACACTCACCTAATGGCTGTGACCATCCCAGCTTGAAGCAGTTCCTCAAGGTTAGACTGTCATAGTCATCATATAACTGGACTCCCTATTGGTACCGTGCGTAGCCCGACCATGCAGTACCCTAACCACTAACCTTGGCATGTGACCATCCCAGCCTTGAAGCAGTTCCTTCAGGTAGACTGCTATAGTCACTCTATAATACCATGCTCACCTCATTGGTTTACCGTGCGTAGCCCCGCCCATGCAGTACCCTTTGTTTCAGTAATGTTTTAACCTGTGTAAGATATATTCAGCTGAGAGCTAGAAATATAATTACAAACAGGAGGAGCATGATTAAGGCATTTGCATATAGATTTTTGTAGATTTATTTGATAGCTCTGGGTATTAAAAGTTTCAAGATGGCAATTTTCAGTTTTAGCTTTTAGAACCATCCAAATGTTTATATTGCACAATGATTTAAAGGAATGGTTACAATTTAGCAAACTGCCATGATGTTATGAATCCGGCATTTTCGTGGGTAATAAATTTAATTTTCCCCCTCACTCATACTCATAATTTGGGGACACCCCAACATTTGTTCGAAAACTGGCACATTGTCAACAAAAAATATTGGGTTACCCAGGGGCATAATTATTCCATAATTCATAAGTGCAGTGAACATAACACCCCCAGGAGGTTGAGTTACAGGTTCTCGGCCATTTGTTACACTCTCAGTAATCACCAAAGTTTCCTCACAATAACCTAAAGCTAATCTTTGCAAGAATTACACTAAAAATAGTTATTTTTTTGTAAATAGAATGTTTTGTATATGTGGTTGGCCAACAAACAAAAGCAATCTTGAAATTTACATGCTAGAATGATTAACCTCGTCTCAACAGGTTTCAGCCACTCATGATTGAATCAATACATCAGCTAGCAAATGAACAATGTATAGGAATAGATAAGTAACTGAAAGTGATTCCCAACTGTCGGATCATCCTACCTCTATCCTGAGGTGCTAGCATTACTTCAGTCCACCACTGCCCTATAAGAGATGGTGTGGGTTGTGTGTTAGGAGGGGGTTAGGGAAAGGAGAATTAACTGAAAGTGATTCCTACTATTGAATTGTCCTACCTCTATCTTGAGGAGCTAGCATTACTTCAGGCCCACCACTGCCCAAGCGATGGTGTGTTGTGTGTGTGTATGTAGGGGGTATGGGAACTAGATTAACTGGAAAAGTGATTCCTAACTATTGAATTGTCCTACCTCTATATCTTGAGGAGCAAGCATGACTTCAGTTCCCACACTGCCATAGAGATGGGTGTGTTTGTGTGTATTTAGGGGGTATGGGAATAGATTAACTGAAAGGGATTCATAACTATTGAATTGTCATACCTCTATCTTGAGAGCAAGCATTACTTCAGTCCACCACTGCCCCATATAGAGATGGTGTGTGTTGTGTGTTATGTAGGGTATGGGAATAGATTAACTGAATGTGATCATTACTATTGATTGTCCTACCTCTATATTGAGGAGCAAGCATTACTTCAGTTCCTACCACTGCCCTAATTGGATGGGTTGTGTTTGGTTTATTGTAGGGGGTATGGGATATTTTTTTTTTTGATTAACTGAATGTGAGTCCTAATATTGAATTGTCCTCCCTCTATCTGAGGAGCAAGATACTTCAGTTCCTACCAATGCCCATAGAGATGGAATGGTGTGTGTGTGTATGTAGGGGGTATGGGAATAGATAACTGAAAGTGATTCTTACTATTGAATTGTCAATAACTCTATCTTGAAAGGGAGCAAGCATCTACTCAGTTTCACCATGCCTATAGAGATGGTGTGTGTTTGTGTGTAGTAGGGGGTATGGGCATAGATTAATGATGTGATTCCTAACTATTGAATTGGTACTACCTCTTTTCTTGAGGAGCAAGCATTACTTCAGTTCACTACCACTGCCATATAGAGATGGTGTTGGGTTTGTGTGTATGTAGGGGGTATGGGAATAGAAATTAACTGATGTGATTGATTCCTAAATCTTGAATTGTCCTACCTCTATCTGAAGGAGCAAGCATTACTCAGTTCTCCACTGCCTATAGATGATGGTGTGTGTTGTGGTATGTAGGGGGTATGGGAATAGATTAACTGAAAGTGATTCCTAATATTGAATTGTCCTCTCCTCTATCTTGAGGAGGCAAGCAGTACTTCAGTTCCTACCACGCCCTATAGAGCAGATGGTGTATGTGTGTCTGTGTGTAGGTAGGGGGTATGGGAATAGAGTTAACTGAAGTGATTCATAACTGTTGAATTGTCCTACCTCTATCTTGAGGGGAAAAGCAAGCATTACTTCAGTTCCTACCACTGCCTATAGAGGAGTGGTTTGTGTGTTTGTGTGTTGTGTGTGTGTAGGGGGTTATGGGATAGATAACTGAAGTGATGATTCCTAACGGTTGAATTCATCCTTCCTACCTCTACTTGAGGAGCAAGCATTACTTCAGTCCTACCACTGCCCTATAGAGATGGTGTGTGTTTTTTGTGTGTGTTGTATGTAGGGGGTATGGGAATGGATAACTGATGTGATTCCCAACTGTTGAATCATCCTACCTCTATCCTGAGGTGCTAGCATTACTTCAGTTCCCACCACGGCCTGTAGAGATGTGTGGAAATAGGTTTGCCAGGGGGGGGGGGCAGAAATGGATTAACTGAAAGTGATTCCTAAAAACGATGAATGTCCTACCTCTATCTGGGAGCTAGCATTCTTCAGTTCCACCCAATGCCCTGTAGAGATGTGGCTGGAATAGGGTTAACCATCCCAGCAAATCATCATCGTAAGATGAACTCTGTTACCTGAGGGTCTGTCTCCGTCCAGAGGTAGCGATAACCAGGCTTTGTTGAATGGATGTTCAAAAGGGAAGCGTGCGGCAGGGAGTTTAGGTGTGACAATTGACATCGCTACATTATATGCAGAAAAAGGTTATAAAAATTATACACAAGAAAGGAATGCATCATCTGTGGTGAGTGCATGCAAGGATGTTAATAGAGCGTCAGTTGTCCTCATTGTAAAAGAACATATATATTAAATATCAAGCCTTTTGTCAATATCTTAGGAGATGCAGCCACTGACGGGAAACAACAATAGTTGAGAAAGGATCATGTTGCCATGTGCAAATTTTAGGAAAACCTGCCATCACAGGCAAACATGATTTTTTTAAAAATATATATTTTTACACACATCTTCAATGGAAAAATTAAGCAATAGAGGGCCATAAGATACAAAATTGTGACTTTCAGGCCTATAATGGCAAACATTTCATCAGGAATTTCTGATTTTAATAGAGAAATAAGTTCTTGCATGCCTCTACATATTACTTTATCAAATTTGGTTACCATTCGTACAGTTGTTCTAAAATATAGAGTGTATAACGCCCACCAAACAGCTGCAATTGTTTGATGATGGCTTTGACATCAGAGACACCATGGTCTATAGGCCGATTTGAAAGTTAATCCATGGCTTGTGCAATATTTAATTTCAAACACATGATTTGAATTAAATGCTGTATCAGCATTATGTGAAATCTATGCTGATCATGAACTAGTTACTCAAGGTTTTAACTTAGTAATACAGAGTTATAACATTTGATTTCTGCTAGGGCAGACAGTCCCAATACCACTCTCTATTTGATCCCTCTTCTTTGGTCCTCGTTTACTCGGGAGAGCTGATTAAAGTGTGATTACCTGCCAGAAAATGGTCAACTTAAATAAACCATCTTAAGTAAGTATCATAAGAACTTGATGCTCATGCTATATTAAATTTTTGTCCAGTTTAAGTCTGAAAAGTGAACCCTTCCCTGGACCCGTGACTAGGAAAATATGGGCTATACACCAGAGAATTTTAGCAGAAAAGATTGGCAATTAATGTACCCTCCCGTCGGCACCCCCTAACATGTTGTGTTTTGGGCACAACAGGGTTGCAGTTTCATTGAAAAACCGTCTCGAGGCGAGACACTCTGACTAGGAAACACTCGTCAGTCTGCAGTCAGAATTGCTATGTCTCGCTAGTTTTGAGAAATGGTTCAAATCATATGCATTAAAACAATGGAACCACGGAAACCAAATATGGCTAAAAAGTATAGCCCAAAGATTCAGGGAAGTGTTAATGGCAAATTTAAAATAAATAGGGCAGCGGGTCCCATATAGGTCATCTGACTTATGACCCTAAGTGACCCCTGGAATGACCTTTGACCCACATAAGACTCCTTGTTCTCAATATATAAGATTGCAAGTCTGAACGTGATCCATCACTGCAATAAAAAGTGACAGTAAGTTGAAAAAGTATCAGCCGAAAGGTGCTGCATACTAAAAGTTGTCAACCCAAAAGGGGCATACTAAAAAGCATCAACCAAAAGGTTGTATACTAAATGTTGGACACACCCCGACAGCCAGACACACGAATCATGCGACATAAGGTCTTCTGATTTCACGGCGCCTAAAAAGCAAAATCAATTCTGTGGGCAGACTGAAAAATGAACCACTTCAATAAAATGGCATACTCTCATGGAGCCCCACTAATTGAAAAATCATTCCTGGGGGCAACGGTAATTATGTTCATATGAAAATAATCACCAAATGTGAATGATTCTATTTTATACAGTTATATACGAATGATTCAAATGTGCTTGTTTTGTGCTCAAAACAGCCATCAGACACCCCTACTGCCACATTAAAATTTCGGTGCGCCCACGCTTAGCCGCGTCCCACGCTAGGAATCGGTAAGCCCAAACCAGATGACGTCACTGGCGACCCGAATTCCGTTTGCTCATTTTTGTACCTCCCCCAAGGGCTCACTTGCGGGGAAGGCCTGGATGAGGTTACTAGTTGGATCATTCGTAAGGATCCATGTTAAAATAGCATAACTTCACATTTGGTGAGTCTATTCAATTTCATCCATTTTATACATACGAAATGATCCAACTATTTCATGACTGCCCCGCACTGGTCACTAGGTGGAGGAGTGGAGCCGGTAGTCTCAGTCGTAGCGGGGTTCTCGCCATTGTGTTCTTTTATGGAGGCTTACCATAACTTTTGACCCATTAGTATAGCATCTACATAATATACATGCTAGTAATATAAAAAAAACAAGTCAATATCAAGGTACAGGTAACTTATACGGGCAATCTCACCTTATGAGCATAGTTATAATGATGCATGGCATCCCTCCTCTTACTCTGACAGCTTGGCTGACAGGATGGTTTTGGCCACATTTTGGTTACTAGTAAGGACGGCCTTCATATAAAGATTTGAAATGTAGTAGGCGTCCTCCATCTTGCTTCCATAATATCAGAATTGTTCACAAATCCTAAGTCGAAAGCCCAAGATGTGGCCTGACTTCTTATTCTCATGAGCATGAGGGTTAAGGCGATGTTACTGTCCAGTGACGAGGCTTTCACTGTAAGCATCAGAGATGAGGGAAGTGACAGCGTGATAATGTTTGCTTGTTGCCGGTTTGTAAGGTTTTTATTGAAGTTATAAGAGGTGGTCAGAAATGAAGATCCATAGATTTCCTCAAAAAGGAAGTGCGGTGGTAATAATGTGGGAGAGCTCTTGCTGGACACCAGCGTTTATCATCAGGATCACCAGTAACATTGGGTAGTTCTGGAAGTACTATGGGTTGAGGTGCATAAATGAGTGTCTGAGTTTTAGCCAAGAAACCAGCACGAGGAAGAAAAGTAAACATTGTGATGAGAGCCCGAGAATCTCATATACTTTTGTCGGTAGATACGCATGAATTTAGGAACACATTCTGGTAGAGGCGGCCATAAGGAGGAATGCGTCTCTCTTGTCCAAGTCAAGGAGAGTGGCTTTATCCAAAAAGGTTCCAAACGGGTAGCCAGATACGTATTGGAGGACTAATTGAAGATCCCAAGAAGGAGTGAGTTTCGGAATAGTGGACGTTTATTTAACAATTCTTTAATGAGATCGAGAGGACCCTTATCTCTCTAATCATGTCCGGGCTATCGTGGATACGTAGAAATGGCCGACAGGTAGTTCCTAATAGTCGAAGGCTGGAGATTTTCTTGAAAAAGAGAGTTCAGGAAGTTCGCCACGTTTCCTACCGAGGCACAGTATGCGGCATCACAACCTTAGTTTCTTTGCAACCAGACATTGAATAGTCGAATTCGGCATTGTAGATAAGGGAGGTGGTGGACTTCCTTCGTGCTCCCGCCGACAGGGAGGGCCGCTCTTCTGAAAGGGGGGGCCCTTGCGTTTGAATGGAGCTGAGAGAGGCCACACAGTCAAATGTAGAGACTTTAGTCTTGGAGCGACACTCTTCGGTTTCCTCCGTCCACCAATTAGATTTTGCCTTAATGGAATCAGTCTTGGAATCAGTCTTGGAAGGTCTTCCAACATGCTGACCAGCCTCAAAAACCAAACACCTGACAGTGGCCAAAATGGGGCTACAAGCAGCATCTTGCCCTGACCTTGAGTGCTGATGGAAACTTGTCAGTTCCTTTGCCCAGAATTGTTATTAGTGGTGGAAAAGGCGAATTGGGGGGGGGGGCATCAGGTTCTCCCAAAACATTGTACAGCAGTCCTTCACCCAGGCTTCTCGTCGTTCCAGCCACGGGCAGTATGTTGGGAGTTGGTGATTTTTTCGTCGCAAACAGATTAACATGGGCTGTACAAATTGTTTTGAAAAATCATCTGGCATTTGTGCGGGCGTTGAGATTGCCACTCCACGGTTTGACTTCGAGGAGTCAGCTATTAATCGGGTGATTCCCTCTGGAAAGGGACTGTCTGCCGATACAGTTTATTACCACCTGGGAGAGTTTCCGCCTTGAGGTAATTAAATGAGATGGCCAAGAGAGGAGGGGATGGTTGTAGTGCACATGAGGATACTCTTTGGCCATCCTTGGTGATTTATGTAGGCAACAACAAGGGATATGTCTGACTGTTTTCTGACTGACTCCCAAGGATCATTTTGTTTGAACCGCTTAGAGCGTGGTAGAAGGCAAATACATACATCTGGACATTTATATGGAGTTCCTTATCAATGTGGACTTTACTTCTACTTTTTGTGGGATCTCATGTATGCTCCCCCATCCTGTCTTCGAAACATCTGTGTTATTATCATAACTTGATGAGGAGCCACTTGGAACTTCTTTCCCACCATTAGATTCTTTGTGTTGCTTAAACCACAAAGGTGCTCGCAAATCTCTGGCTTTAACCAGGTACTTGAAGGTTTTTTTGATCATGACGGTAGTCTCATGTTAGTAACTCGGAGGTGTTGTAGCGGAGAGTAGTCTCACCTCAATCTGCAGAAAGGGTAGAAGGTCTACACAAACTTGACCATCATCCCTAAGCGCGGAGCCAAGATAGCCGGAGGAAAAAATTCATCTTCAGATGAGCGTTATACAATCCTCCAATCTTGAAATTCCTCTCTTCTGTTGGAAAAGCTTTGGCTGTTTTCAAGGCAAAATGCGCTCAAGGAAACTCCGTGGGTGGTTTTCTGACTTGGAATACGACTTGATTTCTTTAGGTTTATCATAAAGCCCAGATCTTTTAACCGTATCAGAACCACAGTTAACTGCTTTTAAACAGAACTTATTTGCTTGGGGCCAATCAACCAAGAGTCGAGATAGACGAAAAATTTGGAAGCCCCTCCTTCTCAGATGTTCTGCGGGGCACTGTCCAAACTAGGTCTTGTAAAGGAAGGGGGAGCGTTGCAAAGTCCGAAGGGCAGAACTTGGAATTGAAACGACTGGTTGTCGAATCTGAAGTGAAGACCATTTTGATGAGGGAGGCAAACTGGAAACATGGAGGGGTATTGGCATCTTTAAAATCCAATGTCGCGCAGAAACCAGCCTCTCAAACTCTCGATGACCGCTGAAGGGTTTCCATTCTGAAAAGTCTTGGTCGAATAAATCTGTTCAGAGGGCGTAGATTTATGATTAGGTCTGAGGGCTCCTGTTTTCTTCGGAGCAGGAAGACAACGAGAATTAGAAGCCTTCATAGTTCTTTATTGGAAAAATTGCATTTTTCTTAGGGCAATTCGTTCCTTCCTTCTTTAATATCATAGCCTTTAAAGTCTTTTGGCATAGGCGTAGTGCAGAATCTGAACCTTTCATCTGGCGGGAAGATCGGTAAAATCCACATGGTAACTTATGAATAGTGGGTGTAGAATCCATCGATCGAGGTTATCGATCGCCAGCGGGCAGGAAAAACTTCAAGGAAGTCCCCCCACTGGGTCATAAGGTAGGTAGGACAATTGTAGTTCCTTCCCCTACTCGCGCCACGTCTGGTGCCTCTAAGTCTGGAGTAGGAAGAATAGCTTCTGGAAACTGTCTAGAGCCTCTATAGATGGGACTTGTTATCTTTAAAGCCATATTCGGACTTCCAAAAGGAAAACCTCTATGCCCTCTATTGCAGCGGGACCATATAACTGGAGGCGGAGGAACTTCTGCGTAGCCATAATCATAAGGTCTGTATCTAAAAGTCCTATATGGAGGAGCCTCGGACTTATTACTTAGACCTCTTGCAGCTTGATCTGCAGGGACTTTACACGTTCTTCGTCCTGAGAAGCTAAACTAGACCACTGTCCTCCAAAGGATCTTTACCTTGGGAGTGTTAAGGAGAACCTTTGGCTTTAAAAATTTTTCCCAAAGCAATCAACAGCATTCTTTCTTCGTTTAGAGCCACTAACTGGTAAGTAATCTTCGTGAAAAGCTCTGAGAAACGTGATGAAGATTCACATAGTATAAAAAGGCATCATCTCAATCGCTTCATTAGACAGCTCTCCATTAGCTCCAAACCCGTTATTTAAAGGGGCTAAGGGACAACAAGGCAACATTGAAGTTTCTCATTCCCATTCACCGGCGAATCTGTCCAATGGCGGAGATCGGCGGTCATTTGCCACTCATTCCATGAATCAACTCTATGGACATGCCTCATATTTTAGAAGAACCGCCCTCAACACCAACTGGAGGGCATGGTCTTGGCTTGAATAAAGCTCTTCTCATCAGATTACATTTTATCCCAGCAAGGTCTAGGAACCAAAGGTATAGAGAAGAATTCTTTATCTCCTCACTAAGGAAGAATGCCGGAATCCTCTGAGAAGGGGAGTCTTTCCTCTAATCTATAAACAGCCAAATAGACAGCTGAACCTATCAATAGTCTGTCTAAGTCTGTAGTAACAGGAATGATAGGCTTCAATACCTGTTTATCTATAATGCTTACGGCCAAACCAAGGGTCCCGAAGTTCGGTAGACTCTTGCAGGAAGTAGGCCAGACTCACATTTCAAATCCACGGTTGAATTTAAAACAGCGCCCCAAAAAAGGGCAGCAAAACATATGGAGATAGGTAACGTAGAACTTCAAAGTCTTCCGTCATAAGGGAGTCATCATCGGGAATAAGAGTCAATATTTGGGAAATTTCTCTTAACTTTGTATCCTCAAACAGGGATCAGTAATCTTTACACAAATATCACTAGGGCGCTCCTTGACTTGAAGTACCTGGACTCGATTTTGCAAAACGCATGGAGTAGGCATCAGTCGGATAATGGTTTGAGTAGTTTCGGTGGCTTGACGTCGAGGGAGTAAACCATGTATAGGAGCAGGCATAGGTTAGGCTCATTTCTGTGAGAATCACATGAGTGATTAACAAGTGGATAATCCTCTATCCAAGTGATCAGATCAGCACCTTCGGGATTTAGTACTTCATGTTGCACGGAGGATTATCTTTATCATCAGAAACAGATAAAACTTAACTCCAGTATTGGAGTTAAAAAACTTTATCCATTAGGCTTAGGATAAGGAGTTATCAGGCATTCAATCAACTTAGTCTTTTTGGAAGATCCACTATAAGCGGCCCAAAGTTCATTTTCACAAGCGGAACGAGGTCGGTCTAGAATCAGTTTGCCGAGGAGAAGCCCACTGACTTATTCGCATGATAACAGGACTTTGATTTAATGGACATATGAGAGGACTTTTCACTATGTCTTGGAACTGAAGAATCTTCAGGGCCCATGGGACTTGGACCGATTGACGAGGAGAAGTACTGAAGGAGAGCCTCTAGATCTTCGGGAGTCATGGCTAGAAGAGTCATAATGCTTTCTCTTACTACTTGAAATGAGACTTCTAGACGGAGAGGAGAAAGTATTCTAGTTACCAGAGCCCTTTACTAATGCTGGCGGAGGGGAACGGTACGGCTGCGACGGCTGTAATGGCCCTCAGAAGAATCCCTTTTATGGACCAAACATATTCAAAACTTACTTCTCTCGAAGACATCTTCTATGGTGACTACATCAGTGGATGGCTTGGTATGGGACTGCGAGACTCTGGAAGTAGGAAGCGAGTCTACAGGAAGTAGGAGAATGATCCTTATCCTTTATGGAACCAGATAAGAAGAATCATGAGGGAGAAAACCTTTCTGGAGAGATTGCGACGGCTGGGAGTGGGGTAGATGGGTAAGACAGACAGAGAACAAACAGCTGAAGCTGAAGAACGGTGACCCGACGGTTGAATAGACGGAGGAACGGATGATATTCTTTGTCCGGGGAACAAAGGCGACGGCCCGAAGAATGTCAGATGAACGAACTGGAGAACCTGGAAACAACAGGAGTGACTGGAAGTACGTGGAGAGTAGAAGCTATTCCTTTATCGTGTACACCTCTACATCACAACTTTTTAAACTTATTCGCGTCGGGGAGGGAATAGGTCTGACTTCCGTTGTGAAAGAAATAATACACTCCGTCAATAAAAAGTCATATGTTACTTAAATAAGCTTCATGACTTGTCGGTACTCCATCGGTAACAGCGGCGGCCCTAGTGGGAATAGACTGAGTCACCACACCACGGGACGAGATTGGCTACGGCCGTCAGGAGGAGTAGAGCCGACTCTGGATAATCATCTCTCTCATTTAATCTATCTATATAATCGTCACGCAAAGCCACACATCATTACGGAAATCTCGACCGATTCCCGAGTTCCACCAGTACCCTTATCAATAACTCTTTATCATCAATAGGGTTTTTAACAACGGTCGTTGAGGACTCCACTCGCGGCCGACCAGGAAGTAGCCCTAATTTCATTTTCATACACACCATCTGTAGAAACTAGACACACGAGGGGCTGACGTGGACTGAGTGTTTATCATTCCTGCCATGGGAATAAGTTTGCCAAGCCTGATTGGTTAGGTATTGCTGAATCATCACTGAAACTGAGGCAGAAGTTCTTCCGTTGATTAGACTGCAAGATCGTCGGATCACTTGAATGAATCGAGCCGTCAAAAAAACCATGGCTGGAGTTCTTAGACTATAATGATGGCAGGGTGGCACCGTCGGACTACTCAAAAACGTTGGAAAATCTTCCAATTAACTGTGAAGGGAAGGGGTGGATTGACCAGCCAATCGTAAAAAATCACTTTAATCCACTGGGTTAAATTCCAATAACTGGCACTTTAACTTGAATAACTGCCGGAGTGGCTGGACGGGTTAGCCCATCAAGATGTCTGGGACAGCCTCCGTGGCCTCCGTCGTAAACATCGCCTGGAGACTAGATTCAAAAGGTAGAATTGTGTACTCTGAACTTCTTTAGGTTGCGAGAGGTCGGGGTAGAGCCTTCACCGGCGGATGACCTGGAGGGAGATGCCCTCCGAACGGAGAAGGTATCGTCTTAGCCTTAGCCTTTTGTATTCTGAATTTCCTTCCCATATAGGGAATAATTCATCAAAGTACTTCTGAATCTTCAATTCTGTCCACCCTTTGTGAATGTTACAGGGACTATATCTTGTAACACTTTCTATTTTCACACCTAGCTCATTGCGGAGCTTTGTCCTGTCTTCGAAGGGAACTACTTGCATGCTGAACATCTTCATTCACCTCTGGGTGTTCATGGTGCTGCAGCATAAGAAGAAAGTTATTTATTTTTATTGTATGTGGTACAATGTTAGTTACGAAAGTGATAAACCTGCGCCGAGAAACAAGGAATCCAAAGGTTGGAACAGAAAAAGGCCAGGAAGAAAGACGGACGACAGAACAGAAGAAACAGGGCACCTCCACCCCCCCCAAAATTTAAGAAAATTTGAGGATTCATCGGCCACATAGGCAGGTAAATAGCAATAAAGAACAAAAACAGGGTTGCACCGCGAGGCTATAGACAATGTTTTGGTTGGGCGAAAACATGAAACTAATGCAAGGGAGCAGACACGACAAAGGGACACACCAATCCCCAATAATGCCCCCTGGCGGTCTAAGGTGGACTTACTTAGGGTGGGAGCTAAACCTGGTCAAAGGAATAAGCCCACTAATACCCGCAAGACGAACAGCGCGAAACAAGAGGCCTGAGGCTCGCGGGCAACCATGCAATGGGATTAACACATATGAATTCATCTGATACTTATTGTCAAAAACAGCTTCCAAATTTTGAACTGCCGAATTCTGAACCTCCGATCGTCGATCTTGTAAAGTCTTCAAAACACCATCAACACACCATCATCAAAAACTCTGAATTCAGGGTAGATAACGTAGCTTATATCAGATATTGAAATATAAGATCTTAGGTCTCCAATAAACGGCGATTGATGGGAAAAATTATGGTTTAAATCCTTAGTAAAAAAAAGTAACATGGCGCCCCTACTGAGACACAAAAATAAGAGTGCAAAGGATTTCTGGTCGCCAGTGACGTCATTTGGTTGGGCGTACCAATGTTAGCATGGGACCGTGCTGGAGTGGCGCAACCGAAATTTGTAAGTGGCATAAGGGGTGTATGATGGCTTTTTTGAGCACAAAAAATGCACTAGTTGGAATCATTTCGTACTGTATAAAGGAGGAATATGAAATACCAAGGTTTACTCTATTTGAAAAAAAAAGAAGTGAAATTGGGTTGAGCCTGTAGCAAATTTGGTATAAGTCCTAATCTAAATATAAACAAATCCACTATCAGATGTGAGGTAACTGAATGGTCAGAAAGTGCTCTAATTAATAATTTATGTTGCTTTCATTTGGACTGTTTCTCTTCAACTTACCATTAGAGCTAGCAGAGTTTGTGTAGAGTACTAGCCACTGATGTTGTGGCTCAGTTTGGAATGGGTCATAATTGGGACTGATGTTACTTAGATGGTTGTAGAAACAAAAAACCAAAACAAAATTGTTAAGACCAATCAACAATGATCAGCACTGCATGAATGCATTTCTGCATAGGCTTTGTGTGACAATTAAGAAAAAGAAGTTTGTGTCCCTCCACTGATTTGGGATAGGGTAGAGGGTCAGAACAAACTTTGTTTGAATTATTATTTCTTTAAAAAAATAAAGTCATAGTCAAGAGGTAAGCCTGAAGTCTAAAATAGGGAATAAATTTTAGCAATTTAAAAATTTGGTAGTCCCATTTTGTTTTAAAACAATTTGAAAAATGTCAAGAAAGAAAAACTGTTTGAAATACCATGTTGGTTTAACTTATGTGATCTTTTTGAAAGAAAAAACTTTTTCTATGAAATTTTTTGAAAATTAGGGTCAATATTTTTTGTGCAAGAGTAAAAATGTTCCTGATCTTTCAACAGGGGTCAGTCGGGCCATAGGACAAGCAAAAAAATTTTTGTTTGCCTTATATTGATCAGGTTTCAGCCAAGGAAGCACAATCCATGTGACATGATATTACCCCAGAAACCAAAAACTCTATTTTGAAGCTAAATTTGAGATAGTGTATGCTCGAAAATTAAGTTGTGTCCCTTTAAAGTTACGATATCAATGGAATGCGTGGATTCCACAAAGAAGACATCCTTGTTTATCTGCATACCCATTGTTTGCCCAAGGTGGCTCAAGTAAGGAACAGAAATCTGAAAGCAGCCGGTCTCAAAACACCATTAGGGACTCAAATGTATATCTTGATGGTTGGTCAATTAACAACAAACCTGGACAGGGATCATAGGATAGCCAATAATACTTCACCCAAAGTGTATCCCATTCACCTACCTGACAACACTAAAATGTACGAAATCAGCATGACAGCTTGATCTTTATGGAGCTTGTACAAGGTAAAATATACAGCATTCTCCGAATGCATGTGACATCTGCTGGCGCAGTTTGTAAAAAGGGACAAAGGTCACATGAGGTCACCAGGTCATATGAGGTCAATCAACATGTGTGACACTACCAAGGACCATGGTATCTCAAGTGGAAAAACATCAATAGTTTGAGCAATCGACCATATTTGGGGCATGACTCTAAGACTCTAATGACCTTGACCCACTCTTGAGGGGGAACTTTATGGGGCACTACCCAGGGACCATTACATGCATGTGCTGGGAAAATGTGTGCATGTATGTGTAAACAGGATGCTGGGTTAGATTTGGATCAACATTTTATTCACCGACAACACACACACTACCAAAGTTAATCTCTATGTGCTCTCTTGCAGACACCAAACAAGAGCACCAATGGTGCTGTAGCTCGGCAGTCATTAATACATTAGCCAACATGACCTTTGACCCAATCTGTGAACACCCCTCCTTTTAATGGGCCTGGGTCAGGAGTTTGTCTAAGTCTAGTGATTATAGCAATTGATTTAATTTGTGGCACAAGGATTTATGATTTTCAAAGATGCCCTTTTATTCTGCCACATGCGTTTGACCCCCATCTTTGAACAACTCATATTGGACTTGGGTCAGCAGTTCTGATGACTAAATCTGGTGATTAAGCAATGATTTTGGCACAGGAGGCCGATGCTAAATTGCTTTCGCGTACCTATCAACAAGCCCAAACATGGGATAGTCTGACTATCTTCACTGGGATCATCTGGTTTTTCTTTATGACAGGAACAAGTCACTGGCCTTGAGCTGAAAGGAAAGGAAGACACAGGAACATCAGTGACGTCCACTTGTAGCATCTAGGCAGTGTTTTCTGCTATGGCTCGCAGATGAATCATACACCAAAGAGTTCATAAATTGGCACATCATAGTGAAACCAAGGTTTTTAATTTTAAAAATATGTAATAATTGGTTGTAGTTTACAAATTATTTTAAAAAAAAAAAAAAAAAAAAAAATGAAGCTGAATCGGAAATCTGAAAATAATGGCATCCTGTTCCAAGTGTCACCCCTTACCCGAAAATCAGCTATGCCAATGCATGATCCCCAAATCTTTGCAAATCATCATTCCAAGAAATGAATTTCACTTATGAACCAAATATTTTCCAATAATCATAAAGGGCCATGGTCCGATCATTAATAGACTCATCCCCAGATTTACCGAAGTGGTCGAATTTTGGTATCAGGAAGAAAGCTACTTTTTTTTCATTCACGTGTGAAATCTTAGGGCTAAAGGATGTTGGTTTGGGAGTTATGAAGGCGAAAATGTACGCATTTGGGTCATACCTATTAATTTTAACACACACTTTATGGGGCTTACCAAATCGGCACGAAACTTTACAGATGGGGAATTTGGGTGAGGGTCACTCTATCAGATGAAAAAAAAAATTAATATATTAAATAGGGCATCCCCTTTTAATATTGCCTCTTTTAGGTCACCTCTTACCCAACCAAATACATACCATAGCTTTGACTAGTTGCATGCAAGGTCACAGTGGTTCTTCTTTGCATAGGTGTAAGAGATTCCCAGTGCCATGGAGAATGGAATTAACTCTGTCTCTTGGAAAACATAGTCTTTGGTGGATTCTCATTTCTGTGCTGAGACATCCCAGTTGGCTAAAGCCATGTACCATAGTTGACTGAATCTGTGGTTGAAGAACGAAGGGAAATTGTCATTATAAAAATTGATCCTATGATTGGTATCAGACAAGGCAGCTTAATTAATCACTATGTAAATCTATGGGAACTTGATTAAAGCTGCTCGTATAAAGGTGAACGAGAGATTTTACATAACAGTGTCCCTTAAAAAATTTGAAAAATCTAATTTTTGCACCAAATGAACAAATACTATGATAAACAATTAAAAAAAAGAAAAAAACTAAAAAATCAATAAAATACAAAAAATGTGCAATTTCTAATTTCATATAGGAGGCAAATACAAAAATCAGCCTATGTTTAATTCAAATTAGGCAAATGAAAATCGCCTTCGTTTTACACTATCAAGGCCATTTCGTAAACAAAGACCAAAAGTAAGAAATCTATTGGGGTCTTATCTATATGAAATCGCTACAGAGACCAATATATGGGTGCCCCAACATAGTGTGCCTCGCACGCTTTAGACAGCGTGGGTTTGAAAAATCGCCAAATCCTCAAAAAGCGGGGTTGCGAGCGTTAAACTAAAATGTGTTATTCTAAAAAGCGTGCAAAAAAAATAAGAAGAGTTGTAATTCGCAACCATACCTAGCTGAAAAGCTCCGAAACGAATGGAATCAGACCGACTTTACGCTCATTGTTTTCGTATTGTGTGCGAACTCGCAATGTGGGCATATTTTTTGTAACTGAAAAATCTGTAGGAAATTCCGTCATGCAAGATCATTATGAAGAGTTCTAAATAAGTTTTTTTGTGATTTGTATAATTACTTCGCGTATAATATCAAGATATATTTACTAAATTAGAGGTGATTGTGAAACCGCGACCGCTATTAGATGTTGCCGCCATAATACCAGCTTTCAGTGGGGCTTTAGTTCGTTCATAACCAGGCCGCCGTAAAACAAGACATGGGATGCCGACTAGATCACGCTACCGTAGCGGTATAGGAAGATCGCGAGGAAAATGCAACATTTTAGCGTGTGTTAAGTATCAATGGGGTTCATTGCGCTAATGGTGTCTTTCAAGGTTTATTTTGTGTTTTTGATAGCAAAGGACAAAAGAGCTATTCTACTTCGGGTGTGGAATTGGTTCGCAAGGGTGGACGAATTCTGGTAACATTTTGACGTTCTTAGCCATATTTGCGCGTTACAATGTATTTGATTATTGATTTTTCATTAACCGCGTGTGTTTCTAGATAAGAACAAATATAGTAAGAATGAAATCAGAATCCAAAAAACCTGATACTGACAGAGCTTAATTTTGATTTTTGTTTTTCAACTCCAGACGCACTTCTGTTTGAAAGAAGTCATGCAGTATGCTATGGGCATGATCATGTCCTGAATGAATGATAGGGAACGAGTTAGGTATTTGGAAGCCCAACACCAACTGAAAAGATCCCTAAGCTAAGAAAAAAAAATACATGGAGTTATATCGAAGTTTATATGTTGAGTTTCTAGGCCCTACTGTTGCCCTTGCAATATCTACGTAGCAATGGAATTTACTCTTAGCAGAACAACACACTTGAGGAAACTTACGCACATCAAAATGCCACCCAAACATGTCTTTATGCAAATTTGCCATCATAGAAAATCAAAAACAACATCATGACAAACCATAGAGAGCGAATACAAAGTTTTTCAGTTGTTTAATTCCAATACACCAACCTAATATCAAAAAAATCGGAATTTCAGGACGAGGTGCAAAACACGTGGATATGGCAGTAACCATTTTATTTTTATATGATGTAACCATTTCTCTGTAATTTAAATAAACAACAAATCAAAGAGGATTTTGCGATCCTCGTCTTGTGCCCTCATAACAAGTCGAGATTTATATCATCTGAATTCACACATCAGCAGATATTGCCATTTCATAAGCCATAATTTGCTGTGTGCAAAAACCCAAAATCATAAACTCAGGGCAACCAGTTGACAGATTCGTTTCCTGCAAAACTAGAGTTGAAGTTGAAGCGGTGATCTGATCTTTTTGGCAGGCCAATCAGACATGGTAAGAAAGAGTAAAAAATGTATAAATGTACATATATATATATATATATAATGAAGTCTATTGTGATTGGTTCCTCAGAAGGTATATCACACATCATGGACCAATCAGAGCTACTGTAAGAAAGTGATGAGTCTTCCTTGGCATTCTTCTAACTGACACCTCTTGGTTGTTAGGAGGCAGTATTGCAACAGAAGTGATAGGTTGTCATAAATGGTAGCATAGTCCTAATAAAAAAAAGATAACATATTTATATGTAACACAATAAACAAACCGTGAGTAAAGGACTTTCTATTAACCCATGTAAATATTTGATTAAAATATGAGAAAATAATGGGGAGGGGGCCAGGGAGGGGGAGACATGTCTTAGTTTGTTGACAGTATGGGAAGGTCTATTCACAAAGATTCTATTAAACAAAGCCTACATAAGGTCAGCCTTTTTTTACGTTTTGTTTACTTCTTTTGAGGTAAATTAATGTTGAGCCCCACGCAAAAGATCCTGTGATGTTATGCTAGCTACATCCTGGGCAAGGTTCACCGGGTCTGATGTTAACAGTGTAGTTTTACATAAATCTCAAAGGAGATATGAGCACTAGAGGGCAGTGAACATGCAGGTATGACCTTTGTACAAACATATTTTGACCAGATGATACTGGATCTTCCTCCAATTTGAAAAACCTGCCCTTCCCAAACTAAAAAAAAAATTTCCTGGTTAAAGCGGATGGAATCTTGCCTTTATGAATGGTAAATTTGATCATTTTGCTCCCCCCTCCCGCCATACCCACAATTTGAGGGTCTCCGGATGCGGCATGTTATAGTGAGGACATAGCCTTAATTAATCATGTACCTACAATTGATATTGTGGATAATGGATATGGTAGAAAATACTACTTGTACCACTAGTGGCATTTAAAGGCACTCTCAGTGATTTGCAAAAGCAGAAAATCGAAAAAAATCACAAAAATCAGATTTTTGCATTTGAACACGTATTATGTATCCTAAATACCCTTCACGGCTAAGACTGAAAGCAACCTAATAGGACGATCATGCATTTTAGTCATTACTGTCCATACGGACACTTACACTACACAGTAATGAATGGAGATTCACTATTTTCTGAGCACTGCTGTTTCCTTCCTTCTGTTAGTTTCAGTTGCAAAAAATAACGTTTATTGATTTGTCTAATACAGACTTGTCCTTCAATTATAAGCTATTTCTGCAAATTGTAAATATTTTGCAGCTTTGCGAATCATGATAGT
>JAMKCH010019838.1:0-22121 GCA_023653785.1 Ophioderma brevispina
ATAAGCGGTCACCGATATTATTATGGTCAATTCTTCCACAGAAAGAAAGATACAGCATGATTCAAATCCCAGAACCCGAGGGCTCTAGGAAGCTAACGGAGCACCAGTGACACTCTACTATACTGGTCAGCGGGTTCAATTTTGCCTTGTGTCAGGACAATAAACCACATCTAATAAGGGTTGCCCAGAAAAAACTATACCCCATGCTGTACAGATGTGGAAATGAAGACATCAAAACCGGATTGGTCAAATTGATGCCAAGCCCTCAAGGTTACCCGGAGTAAAAAAGGTCAATTGGGTCACATGTTGGGTGCTTCCTTGTCCAAGATCTTTGTGAAATAGCTAAAGGTCATTTGTTTATATTCAAGAAAAGGTCAACAAGTGTAATACCAAGAATTTCCTTTGTAAAATATTAAAAAACCTATTTAATGATAACTGATTCAAATATGCTTTTTATTTTTGCATAGGTTTTGGTCCCTTCATAGGGAAGGGTATAATCTCCCCGTCCCCATAGAGTCCACAGGAATTTTGTTTACTCCCTTCCATAATTAACCACAAGGAGATGCTGAAAAGTGCAAAGGCATTTCATATTTGGATCAGTATCTTTTACATAATAAAAAATATTTTTACAAACAAATCTGGGTATTGCAACGGGTGACCGGTTTTTTGTGTTGTTTTTTGTTTTTTTTTCTTTTGAAGAAACAAAGGACCTTTAGTCCTATTGTCCAAATATCTTGGAAAGGAAGCCCACACGCGTGTGACCCCATTGACTTTTTTAAATCCTGCTTACCTAAGGAATACTTTGGCTATATTATATTAGATTTATAGGCAAAGTTCAAACCATTTGACCCCAATAATAACTTGAACCCCTCTCCTGGGGCACACGCAAACAACGGGTCCCCGGCAGACTTTCCTATTTGCAAAGTTATAATTTCTCTGAATAATTTTCCCGTGTTCCAGATATTGGTATCTCGGTTTCGTCTAACCACAACTTCTGGGCTGATGCTCTATATGGTTAGATCAAAAGAAAATGGATTCAGGAAGGCGAGAAAATCACTAAGTACTTCTTACTTATAGAAAGAATGCAGTGTGTAAAACGATCACGTGTTTACGAAAAGCAGACGGAGTCCTCATTAATGGATCAAGATGAGTTGTGACAGACGAGCAGTTACAATAGTTATACAGATCTTTACAAAACAGATCATTTCTGACTTAAAATGCTATCACATTTTCAAGAAAAGGCTTTGAGTTTAAAATTTATCCCCAGGTTGAAAACGAAAACAATGTGAAGGTAACTTACGTAAGTGAATGTAGTGTTGCACTAAATGAGATGCAAACAATAAAGCCCAGTTTTTGAATTACTCACAGTGAATTTACCAAATGTTTTGGCCAAAAATAACAGGTTTGTAGTAGAATCCCCAACATGAAGTTTTGAACCGGTATGATGCATCCAGGGTCACATAAAGGGTGTGTTACTCTATTACACAAGGAAACGACGTGCCAAGAACAATTTAGTACTGGAAGAACCATTTTTCTCGTCGTAAATGTGGACTATCAAGATTGCTACAAAGGCCGTTGCTAAAAGACTTCAAATGTAATTGCTTCTAATTTTTTTTGATGTTCCTGACCAATACAGGTTCATATTAAAGGCCAGATAGAGTGGGTGAAAATGTAACGCTTAAAAGTAATACGTTGAGATTTACTGAAAAACCAAATATTGGGCAAGGGCATTCTGTTCTATTTCAGACTTCATTAAAGCTTTTGATAGTATCAACAGGGATTATCTATTTCAATACTTCCAAGAATATAACTTTGGTCCTAGCTTTAGAAAATGGGTCGAAACAATTAACAATGATATTTCTAGTTGTCTCGTACAGAATGGCAATGATGTCCCACACTTTTTTCCAGTACCAAGGGAGTCAGACAAGGCTGTCCCCTATCTGCATTCTTACATTTAATTGGCAATAGAAAGCCTCGCTGTAAAATAAGACAATCAAACACATTAACAGGTATAAAACGTCCTCTGCACAGATTTGGTAAAGAGGGAAGCACGCATATCTTTGTACGACGCGCCGAGACATTACGATCTCTTCGTTCAACATGAGAAGGACATTAGTGAAATCCTTCAAATTTTGAACGATTTCTCTTCTTTTTGCTGGTTTAAAGTTGAATGCAAAGAAGACTGAAGCTATGTGGCTCGGTTCTTATAAAGCGCAGCAAATAAAACACTGACTTAAAAATTGAACTCCTACCAGATAACAAGTTCAAGCACCGGCGTTCACACTTTAGTAGTACTAACTCATTTGATCAAATTGCCGAAATTGGGAACCAAAAGTTACAAAAATAAATAACATTATAAAAATGTGGAAAAAAGAAATCTCAGTATTGTTGTACAATCATTGTCACAAAAAGTCTTCTTGCATCACAACTTACTTTCATATCCAGTATTTGTGAACATACCTAACTGGATTATTATCTCTGAACACCACACGATCTTCCAAGCAGTTTGTAAGGGGTTAGCACTGAAGAGGTAAGAGGAGAACTTGATCAATGATTATGAAAAAGGCGGTTTAAATATGATCATTACCGTCATTCTTGATTCTTTGAAACTTTCATGGATAAAGAATTAACAAGTGATTTCAAAGGCAACTTGGAAAAATATACCTCTCTTCGAATTCCGTTAAAAAATGATTTAGGCTTTGCTATTTTAAATGTAATTGTTATTTGAAATTAATACGACATGTACAAAGCAATTTAGAAAAATGTCCCATTCCTATCAAACCTTACCTTATGGTTTAAATACAAAACCGGCGGTGCATGAAGCCACAAGATATTGCTAACCCCATGAGGAATCTTTTTGCAAATAATTAACTGCAATTAAAAATTCTAAAGGTACAATGTTTTTCCATGATTGACAAAGCAGATTTTTGTTACAGTAACTCTGTATAATAACAATGGGTGTTTTACTATCAATAACTTATATCGACGTGAAGGTCAGAAAAAATGGAGGTATAATTCTAATTACTTCTCTTTAAGCGTCAACAATCCCAAAAAGGACTTATGAACAAGGAAAAAGACAGTCATAGAATCATAATGATATAGGAATGACATATAATTCAATATTTTATCAGCAAAAAAATGCAATAGTAGGGTATACGTTCTATATTGAATTGCCTAATTTATCGTTTGAAATCCAAGAGTCGAAGTGTTTTGGGAAAAATTTCCTAGTTTTTTTTTTTTTTAAAATTAAAGGGGGAATTAAAGGTATTAAAAGAAAAGAGCAAGACTAATAACTTAAATGGAAGGTACTCTGCATATATATCCAACCAAATTCTTTTGGAAAAAATAGGTAAAGCAAACACAAAATCTCTGAATGTGAATACATGTAAAGAAAAAGCTTATATTGAACATTTTTTCTTGTCATTGTAAATGATCATAAAATATTGGTTAGAGTTGAATGAAATGTTATCAGAAGTACAATGTAATACAAAGAACATTACATTACAGATGTTTTGGTTTTGGTGCTTCTCATATGATAAGAACTCTAACGATAATTGTCACAATAAAAATCATCACAGTTGCAAAATTATGTTATTAGTTATCATAACTATGGAATTAAATCTGACCTATCATTCTGTTCCCCAAGAATTGCGATTACGACGATGTAAGGCAGTCCCCATATTTTGTACCACCTATTTTGAATCTAATGTACTAACAAAGATAAGATGTGTGATGGTTATGTAATAAGTATGTAAAATAAAAACTCTAAAAAAAAACTATACCTTTTTAACCTAGGACAAGATAACACTTCTATACATATTTCAAATCCAACATGAAACATTTACTATTTTACCCCTGTTAAATACCCCTCCCTACTTCAAAATGCTCAAGGATGCCAAAGGGACCTCATCCAGATTTGGAATCAGCAGGTCATGTTGCCTAGAAACCATCAAACAATTTGTGTGGACGCTTGCGCAAAGTCATTGGGTCGAGCACCGGACTATACTTCTGAATTGAAAATATCTTTACAGTGATTTTCCATGTAACCGGAGTCATGTACAAGACGTTAGCAAAACAAAAACGAGGATAATTGCTGTTGTTAAACTAAATAAAGCATATAACATTCTACAGTATTGGGCCGTACCTCTTATGCATACCGTACCCATGGCAACAGTACAAAGCAGTGCAGTTAAAATTTCAAACATTTCCAGAGATATGGTTGATGGATTGTGGCTTGCTGGAATATTTGAATCAAATAACCATAGATATATATACGAGGAAAGTAATTTGGGATCATTTATTTTCGAAGTCTATTTGTAGTAAGAGTAGTGATGCAAAGGAAATAGTCACCATGAGGAGCTCCACTTGCATCGTCCTGCAATAGATGGCAATATACGGCACCTATAGCGTGGCCTTATGGACGTTTACAGCCTGTCTAAAAAATGGTACAATCAAAAACCGATTTTTTTTTCAATATTATATCTCAACATAATTAAGTCGTATTGTACGTCACATTAAGGAGAAAAGATCAGGCTTTCCGGTATGTTTTGTTTCATCTCATTTGCTTGTTTTAATCGAGAGATAACTCCAGTTTACTGCGGAACACAAAAATCGAGTTTGTGCCACTTTCTGGTTGAGTGAAAACGGTGAAAGAATAAGTTAAACATAAGTTATTCACATTTGAACAGAAATGAGATTCTTTAAAGAGATTAACATCATAAAGAAACTCTAAAAGATACGAAAACAGTTACGTAATGGTGGAAGTTATGATCAGTAAGTTCTGATTTTAAGATAAAGTGAATAACATTCTACATACTGTTGTTTGTTAGAAGAGAATCTTGAGCGTACAGCAACATAGGGAGAGATTGTTTATGGTCTTGAAGTATCATGAAACGTCAATTCCTATCAACACCTTGATATTTTGCTTCATAATTTAAACTTTCATTGACTTCAACAATCAGTAAATACACAAAGATAGTGCAATATTTTTAACCATTTCTTTGGATTTGAAGTGTTTATTTTGGTCGCAATTACATTCCTTCTGGCGTGATTTTAACAGATACCAATTTGTATTTAATTTCAAAACTCCATTTCATTGACGTACAATAAATATTTGTATTGTTTATTATTTATGAAAAGAAGATATTTATCATTGAAAGTATCATCAAAGTATGGACAAAATCATGTTTTGATCATGTTTAAATCTTAAACATGTTTCGAATTTAAACATAAGAAACATATATAAATCCTTTACATGTTTACGTTTTAAACATAGGCTAAACATGTTTTTGTTCATACTTTCTAAACACTTCATTTACAGTGTATTTAGGAAACATGACAATCGAACAAAACGTTGTTTACACTCTAAGATTACGGGGAATAATCTTTTTCATTAATTTCGTAATGTCTAGTCAAGAAAATCTGATAAATTTGAAATTAAATTTGCGATTATAATGTCTAGTCAGGAACACCTGGTTTTGAAATTAAATTTGCAATTATAAAATATGTTTCTGTATGGTTTAATACGTTTGGACACAGTATATTCCGTTATTAGCATAAGTATATTTCTAAATACAAGGGAAACAAATCTTCTTCACCTAGTGGGGGGGGGAGGGGGCACTCATACGCCATGTATTTATTGTCATCTAATGGTCCCGGGCCATATGTATTTTGCTATTGGATTTCAATATACATTAGATACTTGATAAAAAAATCCATTTTACCAAAAATTCTAAGCATTTGTAATGTATCACTTATGTAAATGAATGTGGCGTAATAGAAGAGCTCATGCAAAGCGCTCAAGTACCATAATAGTCTGAGTAAAAGGCTGCGTTTTTTTCCTACAGTCAGTAAAATTTGGATATGTTGTAGAATAGACCCTAGAGAAGCAAACAAGTATTTGCCACATTTGTCTCCAGCCAAATCCAAAATGACCGCCATTTTCACTAAAATTTTGATTATAGAGCAACTTTAAGACTCTTAAACATCATTTTAAATTTAAAATCTACTTCAGTATCAACCCAATATGACTTAGAAATAACACCGATGGCATTATAATACATTTGTACAATAAAAGCATCTAATATGGCCGTCAGATCCAAGATGGCTGCCATAATTCCAATATTTTGATTAAATTTAAACTTTTAGGACTTGTAAAACTTCACTTATAAGTGAATATCCAATTTAATGGTAGCTAAATATGACTTTCAAATAACTTCTGTGGCTTTTTACTATGTTTTGCTCAACAAACAATAATCCAATATGGCCGTTAGATCCAAAATGGCCGCCATTTTCCCAATATTAAATCCACTTTAATATCAGTCAATTATTACTTGCAATAACATCGATGTCTTTGTACTATATTGTGCTCATAAATAATCCAATATGGCCGTCAGATTCAAGATGGCTGCCATTTTTATAATACTTTGATTATATCTTAACTTTTGGGACCTTTAAATTAAGCATCACTTTAAAATGAAAATTCAGTTCCGTTAAGTCTCTATACCAAAATGTAAAAGTTTGCCAGAGCACGCTCTAATTTTAGGACGAATCACCATCAACACACGGTGGATATCAGTGATATGCTAAATCGAAAAAATCGAAATGATTATCAAAAACCAGATTTTTGCATGTTTGCATCAAGGATAGGTTCCCTAACATACCCTACAAGTGGCAAGACCAGAAGCAACCTACCTTCATCTACAGGGTGAGTAAAAACCCAACATGACCCTGATGGTGTTGTGACCCTGATTTATTATCTTTAATTTGAGCTAATTTGCTTCAAAGATCATTCACATCGGTTAGGTATAAATAGAATACAGTCGTTTGAATCAAGTAGTCGGCTTTGCGCTCTGTCCACAGATTCACATTAAAATGAACGGCGTTCAGCGAAGAATATCAGTGTCCAAAAGAAAATTGGGCTATTTATTGACTGCAGAATAAATGTAATGCTATTCAATCTCACAAAATTCAGTCACAATTGATCACCGATGCCCTCTTAACGTTTATACGTTCTCATCACTCATAGCTATCATATGAAAAATAAAGTAACTTGATACATGTTCTGGAGGAGTTGAATGAATCGTACCATATGAAGAAACAGATATCGATGACAACCTTTTGAGGTTTAAAGTATTGTCTATTTGTAGACCAAAATATGTCACATCTTGAAAAAGGTGTAGCAAATAAAACTTACCATTATCACTGGCTTCAAGATACCTTTAAGGTACTACTTTTTTGACATAAACATAGACACACCTTTATCATCATTTTGGTAGTGATTCGGTCTATACTGAATCGATTGGAATTATTTTTGAAATAGGCTTTCCGATGATACCACATATGTTAGATGTATGTTATTTAATATTCAAAATAGCGGACACAATCAGGTCACTTTTTTTACTCACCCTGCACAAGGTCTTATCACTCTAATCAGTACCAACTCATTCCAACACGACTGCAACTCCAGCGCTAGACATTATTCCTTCATCGCTGAAGTATTTAAGGAAATCAGAGCAGCACATATTACTTGTATAGTTTACACGGACAAGTAATCACGTTGGTTAGTACCATATAGAGGTGGAGGTAGAATAATGGAGGCAGAGTAATGATTAGAGTAGTAGCTATATGCGGTGTTTTGTTTGGGGTCAGAGGTCGCGCAGGGGTCGCTAAGGTTAAAACCTTAACTGTGTCAAAATCTAAAAAGAACGTCAAATGGCAAATATAAATGTTCATGAGGTAGAACGTCATGAAATATGAAAAAGTTAACGACGACCATGTCATATTAGCGTCAATAGTTTTGAGATCAAATGTCGAAATGCTTCGAAATTGTCCAAAGTTTTAAAACTCTTTTGTGCTAGAAATAGGTGCTAAATATAATTCTGGAGCTACAGGGGTCAAGATCTTCAAGTACGCATAAAACGTAAAACAGTGTCCAATGGTAACAGCGCCTTTTGTAGATCTGGGTGAACACTGTCCACTGCTAATAGGATCAAGTCAAAACGCTTACTAATTTCGTTTGTTCGTTCTTGTTCATACGTGGTCTTAATTTAACCCATTCTTAAGGCTATTTGAATAATACATGTCTCATTTGGAAATCATTTTAAACAATGAACACGTTGGCCGCAACGGGAACTCAACAGTGACCTTCAGATCATGTGAACCTGTTTTTAAAATTTAAATTTGGATTTTGATTTTCGGGACAATGTCCTGGAATAGCCAAAGAAAGCCTCGACAGGAAGTTATTTCCATTGGGGTACATTTTACCTCGGACGGGAATGGGACAGCCAGGGGTAATCACCATATTCTTTTCGACCCTACGACTGTGCATGCGCATGCACAGGTATGACTCTCTGTACATGGGACCGCGGCTTAACGTCCCCTCCGAAGGACGTGTATTATCATGTTCATTTGCCCAAGTCCAATTGAACCATGGGGAGAGCGAATTCCAATTTCAATCAATAGTTTCTGTACAGATAAATCCAGAATTTAGTACCCGATTAAATCCCTGCAAGTGGTCCGCCGGGAGTTGAACCGGGGACCGTTCGCACCAAAGGCTAATACCCAAAGGCTTAATACCCTAACCAGTGGACCACGCGCTGTTGTTATAGCCCCGGATGTACAGATATCAGCACAAAGGTAAAGACTGAGATTAATCATCTCTAACTTTAGAAGTAAGCATTTTATTATTGTTTTTGTAATTCGTTTTTCAGGAGATTGTCATATTTCGGGGTCAACACCATTCGCGCTCGCTTAAATTCACGAAGCTTTTTTCAGACAGGAAAGTAAAAATTATTAAAGTTTAAAGAGGTACAATAAACAAAAATCTTATGTTTCTTCACCAAATAAATTACTTGCACATATTAAAACCTGCCTAAACCAAAATGACACTGGCTCGAGGCCAAGGGTTGCTTGCCATTGGTTACGAGCTGTTAACTTATTCATCACTGGAACAACAAAACACGTCATTGCAATTCTTGGGGCATTTTCATAAATTGCTGTTCTTTAAAATGTCATAGTGAAAAACAGCCAAAATAAAAAAAAAGGATCACATACGTAAAGGTCACATACATTTAGATATGAGATAAACTCAAAATTAATGTCACAAGAAGTCTTTTATTTTGAGATTGATCTGTTAAATTTTTGTTTTAGAGTAGTTACATCCTCTCAATGAAACTGAAGTCCCTGACATTCAACTTAGCCAATAAAGTTATTCTAAACCTAACCATAATTCCTATATCTTACACCGAACTCAGTGTACCGTTAAAGAGATATGAGGACTTTCCAGAAGAAGCGCCCATTTTTTCGAACCCTGTTTTTTTTTGCTTCATTTGGATGCTTACCAATGTATTAGATCAAACCCCTGAAGTAAATCAGCCGAATTTGCCGCCGTCTTTATGGGATAAGATGATGGTTTTATAGGGACGATTACAATCGCAAGTAAGTTCATAACAAGGTTTGCGGGTTTTCTTTTGACTTTATGTCCAATAATAAACTTTTAGAAACGCTGTTCTCGTTAAGTGGTCTACAACAGATGCAGTGAATTTGAGAGAAGTTCGCATCCGCAATAAATATCTTGTCACTGTAAAGAAAGTGAGTATATATACATGTATAATTGGGGATCTCCACATTTTGTTCACAAAAATCAGCTATGTTTAAAATATCTATTGCATGCTTTCAGCTTAATCATTTACAGAGATATAGGAACTTTACTATAACCATGTTCATACATCAAGGCAAAAATCAACTTTTTGAAGTATTTTTTTATTAATTGATAGAAGTTAATTTAACTAACAGTATCCGCTTAGCTCAGCTAAAAACTATTTTCAAGTTGGAATCTGTACTTAAAGTATTCTCTTAAGTTGTGTAATTCTGAAATTGTTAAAAAATTGATGTATATCATAGATGTTTTTACATTAGAATTTTATCTATTGTTTTTTGGTATTATTGGAATAATTACTCTTTTTTCTATGTTAAGCGCCCACAGGTCTCTGCATTAGGCGCTATCTCAAGATTATTATTATTATAATTTAACCATTCAACCGGATGAACGATTTATCTCACATTTTGTATTCATATATTTTGGTGATATGCTTCCATGTAAGGAGGAAACATCATATAAAATTCGAACCATGATCGAGTCACGTCATGCTGTTGATTAGTTTACAACAGTAGATAATCACCCTACAGATTGACAAGCATTTCTTACATAGTAAATGTTCAAATTTCATGGCAGGTAATTATACCGTTTTGAATTTATTTTCATCTTGTACCAGGTCAGATCAGAAACATGTGTAATAGTCTGGTGTAGGCCTATATTTGAATATTGCAGCTATGTAGCTATGGACGACTGTAGTCGAAAGAAACTCCTTTGAAATGTTTATATATTTTTTTACACTTGCATGCGCCACTAACTGGAGTGCGGCATACTACCAGTGACATTTACCATTTAATAGCTTTCACTCTGGAACGGAGTGGGATAATCTGGAGTTTCAACCCATTTTTACGAAACGATTGCGATACGGCTACAGGACCTTTTTCGTCATATTTTCTCTAAATTGTGGACATTTTTATCAAAAAATTCTGCCAAAAGTGGACCTTTTCCCCCTTTTGTGGATTTTTTTTTGGGGGTGCCCCCCCCCCCCCGTATGGGCCTGGGCCTAACCTGCTTTCACGGTTCATTTTCCCAATTCCAAATGAACTTTGGGTAGAATAAGATTCCGATATTAAATGAAACATTCTCCCTGCTAGACAACGCTCTGCAAGCGAACAGAAAGCATTGGACATCTATCAAAAATGTAGCTTTGCAAAAATTGTTATGGAATGAGTAGGCCTAAATCAAACAATTCGTTTTTCTTTTTGCTGATTATAAAAGAACGTACTTTGTGTACGTTAAGTCACTTACAGATTATGTCGTAAATGTAAATCTTCGTTTGGTAAAAAATCTGCCACTACTTATCACCATAGACGAATGCTTATTCTTCGGAAACGCTTTTCAATGGAAGAAGAATTGTGTCGCTTGGATGATGTTACAACGAGGCTTTATTCTGCATTGATTCGGTAATTAACTTGAGCATAGCTTTAATTGAGACGTGGAATTTTGAGGTTTTATTAGGTTAATGAGTGGAATTGGTTGCTTATATTGTGTAGGACAATGACATGGAGCTTTTGTACCTTCGACGTAATTTTCATTTTCGTCAGTATTTGCACTTTCGTTGCAAAGAAGCGCATTATTCCCTTTAGCTTAGATTAGACTCTAAGATGAGGTGATGACCGAGCTACATATGCTACTTGGTTTCTGTTCAAAAAATAATACTGAATATGAGTAAATTCAAACAAACATTTGACTTAAAGTAAGGAATTGCAAGGAATAAGCAATGCTTTCAACATTTAAAAAAAATAAGACTTTTGCTCTAATGTCGAAAGGAATATGATACTTTAACCCTCGTCTAGTGAAGGGACGGGGGTGATTATCACCCTTACATTTTTCCCCCGGCTTGCTAAAAAGTGCACGAGGGGAAGTAGCAACCACCCCTCTTTTCGGGAGATAAGTACCAGCATGCCTAGTACAACACAGAAATATCACAATTACTCGGTTTTGGTACAGATAGATAGCTATGGGCCTCTTTCCATTGATTCCAAAAGAAGTACCAACATGCCTACAATTACGTCATAATGACGTCATAAATTTTGCATGTCAGCAAAACCGTCAATTTCCATAGTACACAGTGTGGAATAAAAAAAGGTACGAATATCCGATTGTCACGCGGTTTTTGGCTCTACTTGACTGGGAATGACTAGTTTTATACATTTTAGTGTTATAATAATGTGTTTGAATCTGCAAAATTGCATAATATCAATTTTCCACCCTATATTCATTTTTTTCATACTTTCCTCAACTTATGACGTCATAAATTATATAAATCGGATGTTCAGTAACAATAATCACAGGGTGGGTGGTAACACCCCCCTTTCGGGAGTTTTTTAACAAAAATGGTTTATTTTAATAATATCTCTAATATCTTAAAGGTTACTTCAGTTGAGAGAAAGTAATACAATACATACGATATCCCATGTGATCGAATTACAGAAGCATTGTGAATACAATGTTAATGTTACTTCTGATTATAACCATTTTAAATATAAGGTTTAATATTAATAAGCTATATCCACTGATCAGAATTGATACCGTTTGTACTATTAAAGCAATAGAGAGTTGATGTTAATCTGGGAAGACCCAAGTTCGTAAAGTACGTATATGTAGGAAGTTTATAGTGGATTTGTTATATTGAAATAACTCAGTGGGCCATGTCTAAGGGCGGTAGGGATATACAATCTACTATGGTTGAAAGATTTAAGAAGAAATATGTCTGCTCTTTTCAAATTCTTCCATTACCGTGCCTCTCTTCAATTGAAAATTATGTATAGATATTAATACACCTAAGATATTTAGCTATTTAAAGTCGAACTTAAGTTTATGCTGGGCTTGTTTAGAAGTTGCACCTTTTTCCCGATAACACATGCACAACGACTATTATTAATTTCCGATAATGGCGAATCACAGTGAGCGGCTAGAGTTTCGCAACATATGACCACAGATAGAGTTTTTTCAGACCATATATGACCGTCAATATTTAAAAAAAAATAAAGTTTCCTACTTCCTTTATCCCCTGAAAAGATTTTAACTTCGCTATAGATGGGGGTCTTCTATTTTCCATTAGGAAGTTTTGTTTAATACACTTGTTAAAATAATTGCCTTTGATACTATGAACTTGTGTGTGCACAACTTTCGCATTATCGTTGAATAGTTGATTATTGTTCATAAAATGAGGAAAGTGATTCCCTGATTATCGACAATCAGGGAATCACATTTCACACTTATCTGATTTGACGACTTTCCATATTTCAAGTTTTGCAAAAAACTAGAAGCCTAAAGGATTAAACCGAATTATCTGGTACTGTACGACTATGTCAAGTTTAATTTCATGAAAACATGGAATTGTTATAAAATGCAGAATGCTGAATTATATTTTTGGCAATTTGACAAAATTTACAAAAGGAGAAGAAACACCAATTATATCTGCTTTAGAATGGCAGAAGTTTGGGTGGCAAAAAGTCATCTGAGGTTTTCTAACTTTGACCTTTCACAGATTTAGTTTAAAGCTAAGTAAAAGCATAATGTTTGTACCGCCGAAGCTCGTGTTTCGCAGCATTAATTGGGCGGAGAAGGATACACATGCCCTGAAGGAAAATAGGACAACAAGACAAGGTTATTGTTTGGGGCTATTAGCTTCGATCTGTCCTACTTCCCTAATGTCATAACATGCAGTATCTACCCCATTTCAAGTATTAAAACACTAAGTGCAAGCATACAAGCCGAACGCGGAGGGCAGATCCACACGACGGACCCCAAGAAGGACCCAAAGTTCACAAGACGGACAGTTTTTTAAATATTCTGGACTGGACAAAGCCCAATTTCAAACAATGCAGGAAAGGGGCCTGGTGGGTCCTTAAAAACAAGTCGCGGCCAACAAGCATTACATGGCCCAAGGGCATAACGCGCATGGTTTAAAATATTCTGCTTGGCGGGTAACTTATTGGGTGGAAGGCAATTCTTGTCTGTTTGCTTTATACTGGAAGGGTGAAGGGCGCCCCAGGAAGCTAGAGTCCGCTAAGGTGGTTTGCAGAAAACTTTATCACTAAATAGAATTTGTCGCTGTGGTAGTGGCGCTTGCGCAGCTCAGTTTTAATTGCGAAAAGTTAGTCTTACCCAAAAAGTAGACGCTCCCAGTGTCTGTGGTATAATCGGCTAGTAATGGAGACTAAGATCCCTCTGAGTCAACCCTCGTCGGGCGAGTGGTATTTTGAATTTTGTTAATCAGTGGCCAAGTTGGTTCGTATGAGGACGCGTGGTATAAAAAAAAAAAAAAAAAAAAAAAAAAAAAAAAAAAAAAAAAAAAAAAAAAAAAAAAAGGGGGGGGGGGGGGCTGCGTGACTCATTATGGCTAGACTTAGTCACATGTCACAAAACACGTGACATTTGCAGTCATCTCTATAGAACATATTTCTACATCAAATGGTGGCATAATCTTTCGAGGACACCCTCTAGAATTTTTGTAAAATATGGTTAAAATTGCAGCAAATTTCGCATTTTTGCACTGCGATGATCAAACTCGTGAGGGATTATGGGTAGTCTTGCAAGTCGAAATTCATAAACAACAGTATTTTTCAGAAATAAGACTAGGAGTCACGCAGACGGCGGTAGGTCTGTATGGTGGTATATCTGTCTGAAAACCTCGATCCAGGAGCGATCCTGAATCGCTCTTGGGTCGCTCCTGCCTCGGTTCTATGATCCTGCCTCGGTGCCATCGCTCCAGGAGCGATCCTGGATCGCTCTTGCCTACGTTACCAATCCTGGATCGCAACAATTTCGCACTTGCCTCGGTACCAACGCGCCTGCGTGCAAGCCTGAATCTTCCGGTAATTTTTTTTTCAAGCAAAAAGTCATTACGCTCGTTTCAAAACGCTACAGATTTTCTTATCTGCAGCCTGTAACCCGTGCACGTAAACCTGATGGCCGAGATATCGTATTATAACCGCTATACAGGATTACCTATCCTGTGGAGAAACACATCCTCAGCTGAAGAGGCATGAGATTTGCACCTATCAACTAAGCCTAGACCGAAAATATCATGATCAAAATTAATAGTACTGTAATTTATTATGCCTGCCCAACTCGCTGTATTTTTCAAACATCACGATATTTGCTTTAACTGGCTGGTTGTTTATTTTTACATACCCCCTTTACTACTCGCTCATGTCCCAGTAATACAATTGATTCGGTAGTCTTTATTTCTCAAATCTAGACTGTAAATAGATACAATGACAAAAAAGCTACAATCCTTGCGTAAATCATCATTCTAATGATTTTCTATGATTTTTTTACATACTAGGCCTATCAGAAAATACAAGCCCGAATACAAGTCTGCTTTTGCTACAGGGTGAGTCAAGATTTACACTCGATTTCAGAAAAATATTAAAAATATTTAACAAGTTTCGAAATTATTTTTATATCAAAAAAACAAAAAACAAAAACATAATAGCTCATTATATCCACAATCAAAAGTTTACCTTTTCGCAAATTGTAGATATGATAAATTAACGGAAAGCCGCCAAAAATCATATTGACCACGACCGGGTTGTACAATGTTTCACGTCCACATCAGCAAAGCCATCTATAATATTTCTTAACAATAGTCATTACCTTAGCGAGCAGGTCAGGGAGCGGAAACGCATGTCCCCCCTCCCCATGGGTCCAACCTGGAAAGAAGCTTCAGCTACAGGTGCTAATCAGAAAGGTGGAAAACGACAGCATAAAGGGGCGAAAGAAAGAAAGAAGAGAAGGAGCGAGGGGACGGATTGGATGCAAAGGGAAAGACAGATGTACCTTGAGATGTGTGTAATATTCAATCTTGATTCCCCTAAGTAGTCCGCCACCCATCAAGATTATGAAGCGTCATGAAAAATGTGGGTAAACCGATGTAATCCACAAGATGCCTACTATGTTGAATTCAAAGTTTCCATGAAAAGATATGGAATAATTTGAACATTCGCTGAATTAATGCTTAAAGTTTGGGTGTAAGATTCCATAGTTTGTCATTGATTTCAGAATAATGAAATATTTTGATTTTTTTTTCTGACATTTGGAAGGTTTACACAACGGTATCAATGTCATATGTTCTTTTTTGTGACCATTCAAAGTAACGGTGATATTGTGGACCGAATGAAAATGGTACCTAGCTTTCAAGTGCATAAACTTCGCAATCAAGTTCAAAAAATCAACATCAAATTTCTCTAGTAATGGAATAATATTCTGTTATATGTGATAGTCATATATCTTCGGCAGATTGTGCTGCTGTAGAAATACTTAAAAAAAGAGTGTAAATCTTTTGACTCACCCTGTATTTTACGTTTCGAAACTTCATTGCTTTTAGCACTCTTGCCATGGTGTGGGACCTCTTTGCCAGTTGTTCGGCGGCTCCATAACCCTCACTCCTGCCTAGTCCTCCTGTCCTCGCTCCGTGCGCTCTGGGAGTCGATCCTACCTCGCTCTTGCCTCCATTGCCCATCCTGATCGCTCCTAGCTCTCTCTAGAGCGAGACTGAATAACCACGGAGGCAGGAGCGAGGTAGGATCGATCCAGGAGCGAGACGGCGATCCTAACACTCCAGTTCGAGGTTTCCCAACCAATATTTTACAACCTTTTACAGTAACATAATATGTCAAGAGTTGTTCATTGTATTGGGTTTTTCTTACATGTGGCACTATTGTTAACAATGGCAATTTGTGGCAATTCTTTTGTCCTCTTTTTCAATTTATCAATAAGGGAAAGACATCTGGCAGATGGCTTTTCTTTTCATATAATAACTCGTTGTAAATTAAGGATATTGACATGTTATGTAACCACGAATTCCGATCAATCTCCGATGACCTACGTTTCGGAATGACGTTAATAATACGCTAAAAGACCATTTGTGTTGTACAATACAGCACTTATTTATAAAAGAGACTTTAAACTCAGGAACTGGAAACCATACATTACATTGCCTGTGCGTTCCGCCCTGCTTTCCCGCATACATTGCAACATACCATCGTAACTGAATGTCGTGTTGTGTGTCACATTACTAAGTCTAGCCATGATGAGTCCCCCTCCCTAGTCTGGACCGTTTAATACGGAGGGGCCTAGGCAAGGCCCGTGTTTTTCTGATTTTTAGGATTTTAATTTTTTATTTTTATTTGATATACCTCTACATTGCTATCACTGCCACGTTGATGATTGCCCTGTTGTAAAACTTACTTCCAAAATATGAATAAATAAATAATTTTATTTTATGTGTTGAGTCTACTATTCTCTCTAAATACGAGACAGAGCCAATACTGTTGGGCAGTCTAAATAAAAAGTGTGTCTAGCGCCTAAGCTGGCCTCCAAATGAAACGGAATAAAACCCAAAATTGATCAAACTTAATAAAATTTATGGCAGTGTGTGCCGGTTCAGGTATAGTTTAATGACTTTTATTCAAGATAGAATATAACACAATTTCATGTTTGAATATTCAGCCACGCCATAAAATTCATAGAGCAACCTCATATAACATGAGCCATGATCAAGTATATGACATTTTGGTTTGGGGAAGCAATTTCGATCGGGCTTTCGACTTTTCAATCACGTCATATTTGACCGCATATCAAGGCATTCAGTTTGTCTTACGCCTACATGAATGATTCTTGATGCAAACATTTGACAACCGAACTGGACTAAATCTGTTTAAAGCAACATTACATTTGACTATATGGTTATAAAAGACGTGACGTCGTAGTAGGCTCAGTGGGCGACATAACGGTCCCAAACTACGGCTTGATGCACTATCCAATATGAAGAGGAGATTTTAATAATCGCCTTTAATTAACTGCAACTGATGACCCTGGTTATATTGCGCTATCAAGTTTGCCTGGCGTTTATGGAAGCACAAGTGTGTCATTTTCGCCTTATCCCTAGATATTTATTTATTTTATTTATTAAAACTTCTTTTGCCTGGGTAACAAAACTCAGTGTAAACACTGCTTTCCAGTTTGGCCCAGGGGTCAAACGTAATACATCAAAAAGTACAATACAGAAAACAACCAAAAACTAATTACACATGGTTAAAAAGACATATGAAAAAACTATGAAAGTAAGAACTAGACCGGCTAGGCAGAAATATAAAAAATATAAACCAACATTTCAAAAAAATATTATTTTGCACTACAAACAGTAGGTCCTTAATTTACCTATAACTTACAATCATATTTAAAATAACCCACAGTTGAGGGCAAGGGTTTTTTTGCACTGGTGGAGAGAAGATTAAAAGAGATAGCACCCCTAGATGAGAACTTTCTTTTGACAGAAAGACTAAGGTTTGTTGGAGGGACAATGTTACCATTGGTGGCAGAGAGAGTTTTGTGGCCATGGGTGTTACTAACTAGAGAAAATATTGCACCAAATTCTTGAACCAAATCAAGTAAAGATCATTAAAACTGTTTATTATATATAGTTTAGATCATTTGTGCACAAGGCTCATTTATTTGTGTTTGAAAGGTATTTCTGACCTTAGACGTCTACGAGACGTCATAACAGTGTTAAGCAGGATTTCAGTGGGATACCTGCGGGGAGTCTAAGAATAATCTTGCCAGCAGTATTCTGCAACCTATCTAAGATCTTAAGTTTCATAAAATACAGTGTCTGTGTGACTGAATGTACTACCACCCATCTGTCTATTGTGTTCTCCATTGAGTGGTGTATGTATCATTTGGTTCAGCACTGTACCCAAATGGCCTCGTCTACAAGGTTACGGTTTATTCCGTACATGTTGCTATGGTAGCTAGGACACTCTCTCATGTGGGAACTCAGTTTCTTTACACCGGCATTCCTCCACACAGTATCACAATAATCTAGGTGGGGTAGAACAAGTGCCTTGTACAGAAGGTTTAGGTTTTTTTAGGTAAGATATATCTAAGTCTGCACAGGAGAACATATTTTGTCGATATGTTCATTCCAAAAATGCAAATGGTGCGCCCGCAGGCGAAGTGCCCATCTCTCTGTCATTGGCGTTTGGGCCAGACTCCCTCATATAATGTTGCTGTGGGGGGTTCGCCACTCCTCCCGCACAGCGAGTCTGTTTTGCATTCCCAGCATATGCCGGTACAAATTTATACTCCTGGGTGGAGAGAGGCAAGCGAGGTAAAGTGCCTTGCCCAAGTGCACAACACATTAGCGACAGCGGGGATCGAACCCACAACCTTATACTTCTGAGACGAGCGCTGATCCACTGCACCACATGTGCCCTCTTTCCAAGTCCAGCCATACACCCAAATACGTAAATTTATCCACATTATCAATTAACGAATTATCTATATATAACCTTCAGATCAGTATCCCTTATACGAGCCATTTTTGAATATTGCACAAAAGCATACTCTTCGTTTTTTTTAACATTGAGAGTGAGAAATTTTTGTTTTGCTTACTAATTTCAGAGTTCATTATGTCATTGATGTTACTGCAGACTTACCCGTGACAAATATGGCAGTGTCATCAGCATATAATGTAACGTTATAGTTAGTATTTGTAATAACATTTGGATGGCTGTTTATATAGAGCGTTAACCTAGCGTTAACCTAGGTTTGTATCCTTATCTGGTGTTAAGGCTCGCGCTCGCCTTATCCCTAGTTAACGATCCTTATCTTAGAGTAACGGTTGTTAACCGGGGATACGGCCACGTAAACTCTGGATAAGGCCGCGTAAACTAGGGATAAGTCCGCGTTATCCAAGGTTTACGTGCCTTATCTGGGGTTAAGGCGAAATGTCATTTTGCCTTATCCCTAGATAACGAGGGTTAACCTACGATAAGGCAGCCTTATCTGGGGTTTTACGATATTCCTTATCGGTTGGTTTAGTTATTTAAATCCCAGAGAAAAGAAGACGCCTGATCCCTAGAATAAGCTCTTATCTAGGGTTTACGGCCTTATCTGGAGTTCCTAAACCCTTAGAGGCGCCTTATACCCCAAGTTACCGATCCTAATCTTAGAATAACGATTGTAACTAGGATAAGACCGTATCGATCCTAGGTTAACCGTCCTTATCTGGGGTTAGGTCGATTATCCCCAGTTAACGATCCTAGCTCTTAGAATAACGATTGTTAACTAGGGATAAGACCGTCTTATCCTAGGTTAACGTCCTTATCTGGGTGGTTAAGGTGCCTTTATTCCCCAGTACGATCCTTATCGTTTAGGAATAGCGATTGTTTTAAACTAGGGATAAGCGCCTTATCCTAGGTGTACGTCCTTATCTGGAGTAAGGCGCCTTATTACCCAGCCCAGTAAACGTCCTGTATCTTAGAATAAACGAATTGTTAATAGGATAAGGCCGCCACCTTATCCTATGTTTGATCCTATCTGGGGTTGAAGCTCGCCATCCCTAGTTAACGATCCTTATTTAGAATACAACACGGTGTTAACTGGGATAAGGCCGCGTTAAGTAAACTAGAGATAAAGCCGCGTAAACGGGGGTAAGGCCGCGTTATCCTAGGCTTACGTGCTTTATCTGGGGTTAAGGCGAAAAATGACACATTGTGCTTCCATAGATTATACACCAAAACCTGGCTGCCGTAAGGATCAAAATCTTGGGGACTACTTTTCTTGATGGCATGCTGAAAGAGGTTCTTTAAAATGTCTGAAAATGCACTATAGTAGATTCAACCCATCGTGTCAACAGAGGAAAAGTTTTGGACAGCGTCGAGGAGTTGGGAGAGGAGGCAGTAAGAAGTTAAAAGAAAAATGTAGGCCGATTCACCTGTTTCATACAAGAACTAAGATAATCGGGCCTTCATGTTGGCATCATTTTACAAAGAGAGTTCAAAGACTTTTGTGTTCCTTCTATCAAAAACACGGGTGCTCAAAGATTAACCATTCACCTCGCTGTTCCATTGAATACCACTGTAGCAATACGATTAGTCACAATGTTCTGAGAGTTCTGTATGTAAATGGCGTAAGTTGACTTGAATGCTTTCATGGAGTTATAGAATTGATTTTTTCTGCTATATCGGGCTCGATGTTTCAATAGATTTAGAGTGGAATTTTAATTTCAACCACTGACACTGCCCCTCATAAATGCCCATACCTTCGAAAAGTATAGAGGTGACACGAGGGTTGATTGAATCTACTATAGTTATATAAGAAGTGATGTAATTTCCTGATGAATGGTAGAATGGTTGGTTTTCTCAAACTAAGTGGCATTTGGAAGTGAATTTGAGGCAATTTACTCCCCGCTCATCAATTTCACAAATTAGTATTTGTGGCGACTATGAGAATCTTGTGTTGCCGGTCTGAGTCGGGCGAGTTAGGTGATTCGTAACTAAAAAAAATTCCGAGTCCTCATATGTTCAAAAATTTGCGTTATTTGTAGTCCATTTTAGCTTTGACTTGGTTGTGATATTGTTTATTCCTCTTTAGAGTTTTAAATGTGGAAAGAGAAACATGCTTAAAAGTTGCCATTTGTTTTTCCACAGGCTACTGTGTATAAGTGAGTAGTGGTGTGTTGTAACCCATAGGCGTTGGCGCAGCTCGGCCGGGCTGAATGCTCAATGCGTGTTTGCGACGCCCCGCCCGCTACCATGCAGCAAACGAATCAAAACCACATTTAAAATAGCGTAGATTTTGAAAAAAAAAAATATAGTACCTTTCAAATTGAGTGAGTGACCCATTAAAAATTTTAGGTCTGCCCATTCACCATGAAAGGTAAGATAGATTAATTATTTTAATTGCCCACAGGGTCATATTAAGTATGTTCAGTAGCCTTGGATGAGTATGTTAACAATAGCTGACCAAGAATGTTCTGGGTATCATAAATCATACCGGGAGTGTGTTCTTCAATACAATGGTGAATGAAAGCTATTGAATTGATATTGAGATTCTAGTTGAGGATTTTATGAGATCATAGTTGAATTGGTACGATTTTTCATGAAAACGGTGCGTTTGGCCCGGGGTAGACACACCAAGACAAGTTGTCTCAAAAATGTGTCTGTTTTGTTTTAACATTTAAGAATTCAATACCTATTACGGGAAAAATAATATTACCAACAACACGTCTTACGTTTGCACAGTATGACACAAACATTTTGTACAGCAAAAGAATAGGGGTTTATTACGCTTATCAAAAATTTTAAAAGCAACACAATATGCCAACTGATGGCTTGTCAGGAGAGGTTGGGGAAACAATTTTTATTTGTTAGAAGTTTAAAGTTTGAGTACCTAAATTAAATTGGCACTCAAGAAATATGCTCCTCCTATTTGTGTAGTATTTATGTTATCCTTGAGTATTGAATTTGCCTGGACATTAACCTCCGATAAAACAAGATTAGATACCTTTTACTAATTATTCTAAAGATTATTTAATGATACCCATTCAGTCAATGACCAAATTCTAGTTGATGATGTAACAACTAAAACCGCTTCAACGTAATAAACTATGAGGTAATACACAATACCAGTAAACATTTTGAACATGTTCCACTTCTCCATGAGCTAGCTG
>JAMKCH010019839.1:0-22225 GCA_023653785.1 Ophioderma brevispina
ACCCCCGCAAGCTTGATTACAAACACTGCATGAACACTTTATGTCTTAATTCAAACAAAACTATATTTTACTTTTTTAAAAATCCTAACTACCTATAATTTAAGTGAACCACTTATAATATTCAAGTTGTTTCTACACATGCATGGGGAAAATGTGTTGGAAGTAAAATAATTGCAAGGTTCTCACTTCGCGCAGGGGGACACCCCCCACGCACCCACCCCCCGGACAGCTTGATATACCAACTGTTGATCATACCTAAAACGTATTTCAAATGTTTTCCATCAAATTTGCATGGGAAATGTTTTTTTGGAGCGAACATACCTATACCCCCTCGCGCTCCCACCACCAGACGCTTATATCTAACTCTCCATGACACTTTATGCTTCATTCAAACAACTTAACCTCATCAACTATATTTTACTAGTTAACATGATCATACCTATAAGCATATAAAGTGAACCCATTCAGAAATTTCAAATTGTTTTTTATATCAAACTTTGCATTGGAAAATGTGGTTTTGGGAAGCAAAGATTGTAAGGTTTCTGCGCACAACCTCCCTTCTGCATCACAACCCTGTGTGCTATACTTGCCAGGTTGCCATGACTATTTACCTAAAACCCCGGCACCCAATAGGCAGGGGCCAAAAAAAAATATAAGAAATGTGGGAAAGAGAGGAGGAAAAATGGGACAATCGAGCCGGGAAAGGAGAGGGAGGAGCAAGAAAGAAAGAGAGAAAGGAAAAACAAGGAGGGAAGGGAACGCAAAGAAAGGAAAGAGAGACAGACTGAGACGAAATGGAAGTGCATAATATGACCCTCAGGAGACGGGAAGACCCCACCCCGTGCCCCCCGTTACGCCCGTCACAGACCTACCGCCTAACTTTCCCCCCCCAAAACCATAAAAAAAAAAAACATGACCAAATGAGTCAACCCGCCCTCTAAAAAAATAAAAAAAAAAATTCCCTCAAGTAGGCAAAAAAAATCCCCCTTGAAGTCCTAATGGTGCGTCCCTTACCGCAATGTTCGAAAAAAGGGCCCATGAACAAATTGTAAAATGGTATCCAAAAACCTACCTGTGGTTCTACAGAATCATTTTGTCTATTCTTAACTCAAAACAACCATTTTAAATTTTAAACCGTTAAAATTTTAGTGCAGAATATGGGCGCAGGGAATAAAGCCCGTGTCTCAGCCACACCAAGGTTTGTAACTCTTTGGTATACCACACAATGGCTTTGTTAGGTGGGTTACACCGTGTTTATGTATAATTTATTCGTTAATTAATGTAATAACCGACGCGTAATGTTATAAATTTTGACGTGTTTTATGTAATAAACGCGTACTGTAAATTTGACCTTTAGCAGCCTAGTGACTCCGGAGATGTTTGCGACTGTGTATGTGAGAGAGAGAGGGTCTGCTTTTGTGAGAGTGTTTGTGTGTGCGTGTGTGTGTCCGTCGGTCTTGGCGCTCGCATGTGGTGGCGTCCGTCGGTTGTCATTTGTTCTGTCCGTCCTTTATTGATCGAATTTATTCTTGACTTTAATCTTGGTGGATGTCTTCGGCTCTGTGAAACTTAGGTCCATTCTTGGTTCATCTAAGGACACCACCCCCCCCCCCCCCCCCCCCCTGATGCCTTGGGGTGCCTTCATCCTTATCAACCTTTTGATTTTTAGAAGTTAACATCAGGATAGCATGTCTGGGTGCCCCCCCCCCCCACGGCCCCCACCACCCTTGTCGTTTGTGATGGGAAAGGGACACCGGGTACACATAACTAGCCCGCATCGCATGGCTTAAAACTGGCTCGTGTCTTTTCCCAGTCTTTGTCTTGGTCTTAGCTAAGTTTCTGAAATCGTACGATGTCTTAACCTATCTTTTAAATATTAACTCTCCACGGTGTTTCTTGTCTGCAATGTTGGGGGAGGTCATGGCGCCCATATATTTACCCCTGGAATTAATTTTTAGGGCTTAGCGTAGAGTACCAACCGATGGGGGGGTGGGGGGGCAGGTGGGAAAGTGGCTAGAAATAGGGAAAATAACCAGACGCTGAGCCCCATGCTTAAAGCGGACCCCCCCCGCCCCCAATTGACGTTGTACAGTGTCTCATGGAGAAGACCCATTAACCCCCGCAGAAAAGCCTCGCACCCCTCCCCCCCCCCTTTGCAAAGTTCCGGGTTTACCCACTGGGTTTGCTATTCCGAATAGTAACAAAGTCGCGTCTTATTCCGAGTATTTACAAGGTTCCCTAGTCCGAATATGGAAAGGGCATCTGTACCTATGTGCAAGGGTCCTGCAAGCGGACGCTACTACATTTTGGAATCGATGACCTTATTTAATTTTTCGGATATAGCGGGTCCTATTTAATTGTTCGGATAAAAATTGCGCGAATGTATAACAATTTTCGTGTCTGTAATTAAAAAAAATGACGCGTACTGTAATAAAATTAAACGCGTTATGTAATACATGTCATTTTGTATTTAATTAGTGTTTGACTTAGCAGGCCTAGTGACTCCGGAGATGTTTGCGACTGTGTCTGTTGAGGAGAGAGGGTCTGCTTGTGTGTGAGAGTGTGTGTTGCGTGGTGTGTCGTCGGTCTTGCTCGCGCAGTGTGTGTGCGTGCGACGGTTCGTCCATTTGTCTGTCCGTCGTATTGATTCGAATTTCTTCTTGCCCTTAATCTTGGTGGATGGTCTTCGGCTCTGTGAAACTTAGGTCCATTCTTGGTTCACTAAGGAATCACCGCCCTGAGTCCGTTGGGTGCCTTCATCCTTATCAACCTTTGATTTTTAGAATGTTAACTAGGGATATCAGTCGTGGGGACCCCCGCCCCCCCCACGAGCCCCCCCCCTGCGTTTGGGGATGGGGAAAGGGACGACGGGTACACATAGCTAGCCCGCATCGCATTGGCTTACAACTGGCTGAGTGTCTTTTCCCCATCTTTGTCTTGTCTTAGCTAAGGGTCTGAAAATCGCACGATGTCTTAACCTATCTTTTAAATATTAACTCTCTCACGGTGTTTTTCCTTGGTCTTCAATGGTTGGGGGAGGGCAGGCGCCCAGATTCACCCTCTGGAATTAATTTTTAGGGCTTAGCAGTGCGTACCAAGGTGGGGTGGGGGGTGGGCGGTAGGAAGTGGCTCGAAATGGGAAAATAACCAGAGGCGCGAGCCCCCGGCTTAGAAGCTGACCCCCCCAGCCCCACTTGACGTTTGTTACAGTGTCATGGAGAAGGACCCAAATTCACCCCCGCAGAAAAGCCTCGGCACCCTTCCCCCCCCCCCCCTTTGCAAAGTTCTGGTTACGCCACTGGGTTGCTATTCCGAATATGAAACAAAGTCGGCTATTCCGAGTATTAAACAATGTCCACTAGTGTCCGAATATGGAAATGCCCACTGTACCCAATGTGCATGTCGCAAAGCGGACCTACTATTATTTTCGGAATCGAGGACTTATTTAATTTTTCGGAATATCGGGTCCTATTTAAGTTTTCGGATAAAAAGTGCGCGTAATATAATAAATATTTTACAGTCTACAGGCAATTTTAATACAATTACCCGTTTTTAATTACATTACACGGCAGAAATTATTAAATTACCTCGATTATTACATTACCCGAAAATAACATACACAATATAATTTCGCGTAACAAGTGACGCGTGATTTAACAAAGTGACGCGTAATGTAATGAATTTTGCCGTGTTGTGTAATAAAACAGGTATTGTAATAAAATTGCCGCGTAATATAATAAACATATTATTACATTATTCGGCAATTTTTATTACATTACCCGTTTTTATTATTACATACACTGCAGAATTTATTACATTACGCGTGATTATTACATTAACACTAAAATAACATAACCAATCTATTTCCGTAAAAAGTGACCGCGTAATGTATTAAATTGCCGTGTTGTTAAAAAAAAGGTAATGTAATAAAATTGGCAAAACTAATGCTAATTAATATATGCAACCAAGGGGTCTTTGGTGAGAGGCAGCCAAAATTGTCAAAAACAGGTGGTTTGGGTGGCAAATTTTGGCTAAATTAAAAAAAAATCTTTGGTGACAGTGGTAAAATGTTCAAAATAATATGGGAGTCTGTGGGTTACAGTTCAACCTATGGGGTCTTTGGATGACAACTTTGCTTAAAATTGGTCTTAACAGCCTTACATACGCTCACCTCCACGATGGGAGTGTCCCCGGGTGCTAGCATTACTGATGTTATCCATAGTTGCAATGCATATTTTGTCTTCCAAAGTAGATAAAATGATTTCGTGTTCCTATATAATCCAACTTTCTCAAGATCAATGACACGTTACTAAATTACCCATAAAATGAGAGGAAATTATCATTTTTTTTCGGTACTAATGACATGGTGGAAGGTTCATGGGGTTAGACTAGCAGATTTCATGGGTCCCCATGCCCCCCTTTATACTAAATTCTAACCTGATTTTTAGGACATCTTCTTAAAGAATCTTGATGTCACAAATAAATGTTGGGCCCAATAGGACCGTTTTAGGAGGCCATCAAGAGATCATTCCATATAATCGTTGTTCGTAGTTAGATGAAAGCGGAACACACGATATCATGCCAGCCTGTGCTTATTCAATGCTATGCATGTTGCCCTAGGTGTACCTGAAAGGGGGGGGGGGGCTCCTGTGATCTTCTTTACTGAACATCCGATTCCTATAAATTAAGCACCACAAGATAGCTTAGAGTTTTTTTCTTTCCATTGGTATCAAAATAAGTACCAACATCCTATAATGACGTCACTATGATGGCACGAGTTGAGGAGAGTATGAAAATACTGGATGTAGTGTGCAAAATTAATATTTCGCATTTTACTTACTCAAAAACTTTATTATAGCATTTAAACGATCTAAGTATGTAACACTAATCATTTCCCATCAAGTTCAGGAAAAAACCTGTATGAAAATCGGATATTCCTAACTTTGTTGGTGAAAAATTAAATTTTCCCCTACACTGTGTGTCTATGGAAATTGACAGTGTTGCTGACACGAACTTATGTCATTTTGACGTAATGTTAGGCATGTTGGTACTCATTTTCGAAAGAGGAGGACCAAAGCTATCCATTGGTACCAAATTCAAGTGCCTGTGATATTCCTGTACCTTACTAGGCATGTTGATACTTCTCTCCCGAAAGAGGGGTTGCCATCCTCCTCTATCCATCACTTTGGGATCATTCTGTACCTTACCTATATATACCCCGGTGGACGTTAGTTTTTGCATGATAAAGGAGCGTAAAATGCCAATTGACAATATAATATGGTACCAGAAAAGGGGGTTTTAGCAAGGTGGAAAGTGTATAAGTAAAGTGAGAGGGGTACATGTGGACCCGGCATTTTGTTTTTTGTGGGCTAAATTATATAAAAATTTTATGCGCATATTTTGGTGAAAAAAAAATCGGCCATGACGTTTTTATGCTAATTAGCATAAATAGGCACTATGTGTCACTATTCACAACTTGTTTTGCCAATTAGATTTTTAAAATTTGTATTTCAGCAATATAAATGTATGTTGTCCTATTATGAGCCATTTTTTCCATTTTTCGGCGGGGGAAATTTGTGCGCGTTATAAATGGCCGTCCGTATTTGGACGGCCATTTTGAATCGGTACAGGCGAATTTATTTTTTGCAGTTATGTTGTAGGGTTGTGTTTATTTACCCCACCAATGACCAGAGTTTGAAAAAAATATCCCACCGCAAAGTGTTTTCAGAGGGGGTCGAAGGGTACAACTGACCCCACTTCCCACCCATACACCAACGGGAGTGCACAAGACATATTCACTAAAGTGTAACATAGTTCAATAACACCAGAGTAACTTCGGGGTGCGGTGGAATAAAGTTATCGGGAAAGTGCCTGAGCAGGGTGTTTTCGTGCGCACGCGAGTACACCCCTGGATACGCCTGTGGGTCTTTGTGTGAATAAAAATTTTAATTCCTTGAAAATATTTGAAATTCGAAAAGTATATTGTGAGGTGGTTATTACATAACGCGTCAAATTTTATTACATTACGCGTCCAATTTTTTTTAATACATTCACGAAACATTTTCTTTACATTACGCGTCCATTTTGATTACCTTACGCGTGTTATTACATAACACGTCAAAATTATACATTACGCGTCGGTTATTACATTCACGGGAAATTATTACATAACACGGTGTTTGTAACAAGGTGCAACACTTGTTGTACATGCTGTGAGAGTACACTGGCTGATAAGCTACCATGGCTTAGTTCTGGCCTACACAGACTGGTAAATTACACGCACGGAACGATGAAACATAGAAAAATGACAATATTCATTCAGCATGCTATACTTTCATCACATGGGAGTCTACACACCCTTCTATCACCAAAAAAGTCTAAGGTGATTAAAAAGTTTCTATTAAGAATGCACTCCCATCTGTTAAAGTCCATGGCCGATCGGTAATAGCCTCGTACCCAGGGACCCCAAATTTTACCGGAAGTGGTCCAACTTTTGGTATCAGGAGAAAGCTTACCATTGTTCTTGTTACCCGTGAATCTTAGGGCTTTAAAGGATCTGTAGTGTGGAAGTATGAGCGAAACTATGCTCTATTTTAGTCGACCAATATTAATTTTACACAGCACTCCATGCTGCCTTACAAAATCTTGTGTTAGGTTTCACAATCAAAAGATTGAAATATCGGCGCGAAAGGTTCCAGAATGGGAGTTTGGGGGTGATGTGAAATCAATTCTATCAAGACGAAAACTTTCATCTACTAAATCGGGCCCACCACCTTATGATACTCGCCTTGAGTGGTGATATTGCGGGTAATCGCATCCCGCTGGTGTTTGGTTTGTCAAAAATACAGTGCCCGTGTGTGACCAAGACCGTCGTAACCATGATTGTTTGGGGGGCGGAGTTTTTTTTTTTATCAAAAGGGGGCCTTTAAATACCTCCCAAAAAAGTAGCATTTTAGTTGCCTTTAGTTCTTGAAGCGTGACGAACAGGTTTTGTAATGTGCGCGTTTACAGCGTGTGCTGCGTAATGGTACGATACTACGCTGCCTATGCACGTAATGCACGACGGTGCGCGCGCGACTTTTTGTTCGTTTGTTGTGCTTTAGGCGTAGGGGGTGCTTAGGGGAAAGCATGACTACCGTCAAATAAGGCCTAAAAAAAGGTTTGTTTGCCCTTTTCCGACCGACCCAAAAAATCGGAAATCACGGGTCGCTTTTTTTTTTAATTTTTAAATTTCGGATTTAGAAGAAACAAAAATTAAAATACAAATTAAACTACTCCAATATCTTAAAAAAAAAAAAAAAAAAAAAAAAAAAAAAAAAAAAAAAAAAAAAAAAAAAAAAAAAAAAAAAAAAAAAAAAAAAAAAAAAAAAAAAAAAAAAAAAAAAAAAAAAAAAAAAAAAAAAAAAAAAAAAAAAAAAAAAAAAATTCCAAGCATTCTCCGGTAGTATGATGCACATTTCAATATGGACGGCAAACTAGAAAAAGCTTCCTAGAAAGGAGTAAATTTCATAAAAAAACCTGTCGCTTTCATGATACAAAACATTAAAATACTGTACCTACAATTGTTGGATAAAAGCCTTCAGACTTTATTACTGGATAAAATGTTATTGAACAGAAATTAATATTATAATTATATAATTAACCAATCAGGACACGTATTAGTATTATTGACAACATTATTGACCTTAGCCACGCCTATTTTGTAGACATGACTTCCGGGTCAAGACAAAATGACAAGTCAAATTGTGACTGGGCGGCAGTTTTAGAATTTTGAATGGAAAACGATACGTTTAGAACAATTTAACGTACGGTTCAGTTCAGAATATCTTTTCACAGGAAGTTTCTGTGCACATTTCAAGCATTTTATTCCATATTTTCTGATTTCGGTACAAAATATGCATGCAGTCTGAGCTAGTCTGAGCCTTAGTGCACGATCCCAATACTAGAAATGCCCTGTTCTGGAGAGGTAGAGTAGCTGAATTCGACCACCATCGATAGGTGTGTGTTTTGTACATGGCATAGCGACTCGACGAAAGGGTGGGTTTGCAACTTCTGGTATAAAGGGTGTTTTCATAAAAAGGATGGGCTAAATCAAATTTGATATTTTTGACACATTGTTAGATATTGGTTTTAATATCGTCCATGAAATACGTGGTACAATACTGTCAAATTTGCGTGTGATTTAACATGTGTTAAAGATGGCACCTAACAGCTACGCTGTGCGTTTCACAGCAAAATACGGTGCTTACGTTGTATTTTACCAGAGAAGATGATTTTACCACGTTGCATCTGTCAATTTGGAAGCGACATTTGATAGTTTGTACCAGAACTTACTAGATACAAAGTATTCCGTGCTACAGTTGGAAAAAAAAAAAAAAAAAAAAAAAAAAAAAAAAAAAAAAAAAAAAAAAAAAAAAAAAAAAAAGTCATTTTGAAAGACATTAAACTTGTTTAGATACATAAAATTTGATGTCATTGCCTTTCTCCTGTGTCTTCCCAGGTCAAAATTCCAGTTGATCCCAGTTGAAAGTTGTTCCATTTTCCGTGACGGAACTAACTGGTTTCAACTGTTTTTAACTGTTTGTAACTGGTCTTAACTGAGTTCACCTGGTCAGTAAAAACCTAGTTGAAAATTGTTCCATTTTCCGTCACGGAATCGACTGATTCAACTGGATTCAACTGGATATTCTACTGGGATCAACTGGATTCAACTGGTTCCAGTTGAAGCCAGGCCTTATGGTGAATCTTGTCTACTTTTGAACCTTGGTTTCATGTCAAGAAAAATGGCCTAACAAAAAGAAAATCGCATGTTAGGATCGCCAATGTCTATATCATGGTCGTATTCAAAACTTAGTAAAAAGTTATAAGACCACTTTTAGAAAATAGCTGTCGTAATATTTTTGAAATACATAGATTTTCACTCTTGCACGTTAATTTTCATTTTAAAGTTTTAATAAAAATAATCAAATTTGATATTAGATATTAGCAAACCCTCTACACATTACATATTGGCTCAAAACAATAGGTATAACGGCCATTTACGAAAATTTCTGGTAAATTCCGCGTGTATTTGCCATTTGGCAAAATCTTGCACCGGCGTGTGATAAGAAAAACGGGGTAACCAATGAGCTGGATATATCCAGCTCATTGGGTAAAACTCTTCTCCACGGTGACCTTAAGTTACTACTGTAAAAAGGAGAAGACTTAAAAAACGTTCCCCGGACTTTGGGCTACTTCTAGCCCAGATTCGCTTCAGCGGTTCCATTGTTCTAGGGCAGTGAAGTTGAATCATTTCTCAAAGCTAGCGAGACATAGCAGATTTTCTAGCCAGAGTGGCTCGCCTCGAGGCCGTTTTTCAATGAAACTGCAACCCGATTCAGCTCATCTGCCCACGCATGTGTGCCGACCGGAGGTCAGTAATTGCCCATCTTTATCCCTAAAGTCCCTGGTGTGTGAGGCCCGCCCATGAATCTGCCTAGCACGGGTCCAGGGAAAGTTAACTTCGAGGAAATACAGGTAAGATTATACCTTTATTGTGTACTTTCTAGACACAGTAGATCGACTATACCAAATTTTCAATTTCACATGGCCTGGCCTGGCGTCGTATCGATCGAGTGGTTTGTTTTGGGTATAGCTGGTACACGTGCGTTTCGGGGGTGTGTCACTTTGCTACCTTTACGTCACTTCCGGGTCAAAGCCAACTCCAGCATCAGGGGGGGGCCGGCCAAGAGAGCGTCGTTTTTGCCGGTCCCATAGGTTTAGCACGTAATCACGAAAACTTGACAAATATTCTAAAGTCGAAAATATGTTTAATATCAATATTTTTTCCACTCAAAATCCGTGGAGTTGAAGAATCAATGCCAGTTAAGTATTTTTTGGTATGATTAAAACGGTACAACGGGATCCATTTGAACGAGGATGGTTTGACCTCATGTCCAATCGCAGGGTCACCGCTATTTATAGTGCGGACCATGTACAGGCCCGGGTAACAGTTTAGCCTATGCACCACGGACTATGATTCGTTGACCTGCATGTAGCATTCCTCTCATGTCCGGTCTTTAAATTTGATTGAGTTGTGATAGTTTTGCAGCACGTTTACACCACCGACTAAAGCAAGACAATTTAGATCGGTCACGACTCCGTACGGGAATTCACTGATCTATTTATAAGAGAACAGTGACTTACTGTTCAGGCTCTTCCAATGACTCGTTCGGCAGTTTTGCGCTTTGAATGAAGCTTGGCGCCACGCCTGCCAGATTGCGACGAGTTCGCGAAAACAGGAGAATGCCCTGTCCGATTGGGTATATGTATCCTTGAAATTTAAACACTTTCCCGATGTTCACTTTAAAAAAATCCGTGTGTTGAGATATGATCAGGATACTGTTTAGGTACGAAAAGTGTAAGCATTTATGAACGGTCTACTAGGCCGTGCAGTTGTCATGGACTTAACCTTTTCGACAAAACAGCCTAAAACCCCTAATTTTTTTTTTTTTTTAAATTTGTATATAACTTAAAATAATAACCGTCTTGCCTTAATTGTATAAGTTTGTACGGAATTCCATAGCTCTCCCCTGGCCACCTTACTACAACAGCTCCCGAGCGGGTCTGTCTGAAGAGAGGTGTTACAAAATTCTTCGCCACTTCTTAGAGTCTGCAGAGCTACACAACGCGGAAGCGGCAACTTTTCATCTTTTGGGGATTACCCTGGTCTTGCCGTGACGCTGATTGGTTGGTCGCGATCGGCGATGCAAACTTTGGGTGCGGCTTGTGAAGTTCTGAGATCAACTTCAGACGGACTTGGGGCACGACGAACTACAGATAGGGAGATGTAGCTGACGGACTTTAATTAAACATGGACGACGACGTGTGAGATTTACTGAGCGTGAAGTGTAAATCTAATGGTTACGATGAGGAATATGGATGATGATGCAGTCCCGCAGTGCAAGGGACTGGACAATTACGATATGACATGATTTGAGCCGAGTTTTCAATTGAACCTGTTGTGTGTGGTGCAGGAGATTTTCAGCAGTTTCGTGGTTGGTGATGTGTGATTTTGGAACATCATGGACTCAACAAGTTTCACCGTAGAATTCAGTTGCAAGATTTGTTTCTACGACATCTCAAATACTGCCAAATTGAGATGGTCTTTTTATTTTGTTGTGTGTTGGATCAGAGCTGTTTACAACGACAGGCCCTGCGACAAGAAGACTTACGAACATGGATAAAAAAGATGGTTGTTTTGGTAAATACGTCATGTGTGCGGTAAATGCCAAAATTGTCGGTAGTTTTTGATATAGTAAGAAGGTTGGGTTCATTTAAAGTCATTTTAACAACCAGGTATAGGGAGCATCTTTGTATAAAATTTGGGAGTTGTGTTAATTGCTCAAATGAGATCTGCCAGTTGTGGTCAGGCCATGAGGGTTTGTAAATGGTATAAAAATTGGTCTGTTGAAAGAATGACCGAGCTATCATGTAGGTTTATGGAAATGTGTGTACATGTACCATGAACATGTTCGTAATTGCAAGGGTTAGTGCTGTTTGCTATGGTGGGGTTGAGCTTATTAAATTTTATCATGTGTATTAAGAATTCAAAACAAGAATATTTTCATGGAGTGTGATTTTGAGATCATCAAATTATGTGGGTTGGTGGCAAAATTTAGTCGAGCATTTGTAAGGTGTGGTGGCACTTTTGAGTCAGGTTGATGGGTAATATTTCATTGAATTTGGCGCTAGATTTGAGATTGGGATGGGTTAAATTTGGGGAAGGTAATAGAGTAATTTTGTTTGAGAACAGGGGGGAAGATAATGTCAAAGTTTAATGCTGGTATTCTGTAGCAGGCAGCATAAACATTCACTGATTTTATAAATGTAGAATTTTTGCATCACCATGTTGTGTAAGTAATGGAATGGGGAGGGTAGGGTAAACATGAATTTTGAGTTAGCGCGCAATTTGTTTATTTTGTCGTGTCAAATGCTTTCTGGCAAAGGCGGACGGACTTCGATAATATGTTTTTGATCCATAGCTTGGTGAATTTCAAAAATGGCTCCAAAATAGTCGCTAATTGCATGATTTTATTTCTTAGGGACTCAGCTAAGATAGTGCTATATTTTTGCTTAGTATTATGGCTAAAACAGTACATATGGGATTTTTTTCATTAAATTAGGTATGGTTGGCCAATTGTTATTAAGATACTGGCGTGGTGTTGACAGCTGTGTTATGTGTGAGTGAGTTGTGGTGAATGTGCAGAATTACAGAAGGTAGTTGGAGTTCGGGCTTTTTAGTATGCAGGGCGTGGATAGGTTGAAAAGTTGTTGATGGTGGCAAGTGTAGTCATAGGACCAGTTTAGGGAAGGGCGAGTTCAGTGAGGGAGATGGGATATAGATAAATTTAAGACTGGGGTGCTTAGGGTATTTAAGAATTTTGGTTTCAGGTAAAGATGTGTTATTGTGGGATAGCATTGGGTTAAAATTGTGAGTTTGAGTGCGAGTTGTGGTGAGTAAGGCGAGTAAACTTATACTGAGATTTGGTAAAAAATCTGAAAGAACTTGTGGGACAGTATATTCAGAGGTTAAATGACATTCATTTATTTTTTGTAAGGAAAACAAAAAAAAAATGCTTTGGAACCTTGGGCATGTGTTTTAGCGTGGCGCCAGTCGAGACTAAAGATTAGTGCTATTTGAAAGCGGTTTTGAATAGTGTTGTGTTAATGTAGTTCTATTAGCTGGATGGTAGCATACGAAGGGGGTTAGTATAGGTTCCGACCGGCAGGTAAATGGAGATTTTAGGGGAAAAGATCAGAAGTGGATTGTAAAATGAGAGTGAAGAGCTGTGCCAATTGTAGGGCGGGTTGAGTATTGCGCATTGTAGGTTAGTAAATACCACATGATGGGTTCAGAGCACTGTGCATCACTGCGTGAGTTGCAGGTTGAGTATGACATTATGAGAGTTGAAATTAGGTGAGTTGTGATGTTGATTGATGTGAAGTGTAAAACAGTGAGGTATAGGTTGATGAGAAAGATGTCATTATTTATTTTAGTCAATTGCCAAAATGCCCAGTTGGACACTGTAAGTGTTGTATTCACAAATTGCATATATACAAATATTTGTGGAAATTATTTTTAATGATTGTGAAATGAGAATTGTAGCCTTTCAGGTGCGCTGCTTGCACTGTGGTGTCGATGGTGTTGGTGTATCATTGATGCTTGCCTGAAATGTCGCCACTTGGGTATGCAGCATGGCACTGGCACTCCTAATGGTTGGTGCATGATTATAGATTTCCATGAGGGCTTCCTGTGTTTTCAGAATTAAAATATTTTTGAATATGATGATTGTGTGAGGGTTTTATATTTGCTTTGTGGTGTATCTTGCATAATGGAGGTAGAATCTAAGGGTCAGTAGTTGTGTGATTGCCATGTATTAATTTACAATGAGTTTGGTTTGCTGATTAGCATGTTAAAATTTGTATAGGCAGTGTAATTGAACTTGCATGTGTGAAAATATGTATGATCACTTTCTTTTAAGTATCATGTATACAGTTTTGGTATGGAAAGCCATTTGAGTCATAATTTGGTATTGGTACTAGACTTATGGTGAGCCATCAGGTGTAAGTTTAGAACTAAACATTCAGTAGTCAATCATATGGAAGGCATTTATTCTGTGAAGTACCAGCACAACATTAAAGAGTGTGTGAATTTGCTTTTGGAGATGCATTAAATGTATTGTAATAAAAGTAAACGTAGTGTGCTCATGGTTATTTGTCTCACGGTCGCTAGGGTGGATTCTGTCTCCGCCGAATTGCCCTCGCCATGCTACTCCTCCCAAACGGCCGTCCCGCTACACGTTAATGTTACAAACAACACTGAAATATTTTGAGTGTACTATATGCTAGGAGGTGTCAAATTCGGTAAGAACATCAGGCTACCAGCACATTTTATAACCTTATGCATACAGACACGATAACAGATCAGATTAAGGCCATAATTTTAAAAAATGTCCCTTTTCTCACGAACTAAAATTGCAAGGCATAATATGCACTGAAATTCCAGACACCAAACTTGAACAAACTCTGAAGCGTTCAACATAAGAAACGAAAATAATACGAATAAGTAATTATTACCCACCAAAGTTCTTTTACGTTACTAAGGAATATTAGAAAAAAATGATAAGTTTGCATATACTCGTCTTGTTCCAGAAATAATGCATGACATTTTGGTCCAATCATTTGTCTTAGTCCAAGAGTTTTGGTCACTCATAACGAACAATATTTACGTGGCCTAATCCTCCTCAACCTCTAGAAGTTCAGCCGGCCTCGATGCTCATGACACTTCATCCGTTCTTTGATTGACTCCAAACAAAGGAATCGATAACGGTCTCAGATTTTACGACAATCTATGCAATTGATTCTGGTATGAAGTCTATAAGTATTCGATACAAAAAAGGTTAAAATATCGATCCAGTTGACCAAAGTTGAGCATTTACGGCTTTTTAGTTTTTATCCTCAACACATCCCCTCCAAATGAATTGGTACTAGCGACAATGTGCATTTACTGACAGGAATAAAAAAATCAGACTAGAACTCATTTTTATTTAATAGAACTCGATAAAAATACTTGCTGCATCTACTAAAACATTTCATAGAGTAGTTACTGTGAGTAACATTCCAATTTGCGGTAACTTAAAATACATACGAACCTATTTTAAAATTGATAGGATTAAGTAGATTTACCTAATTTTATAAACTGCTTTGATTAAAAATTGTTTTTTATACTTTAAAACTAGAACATAACTTTGTCACGTTATTTTAACCTTTTGTGTTAACCTCTAAATTATACGATTAAAATTAAAATACGATAGTTTGGTAAATGCGAAACAATTTCTAAAATAAAATTACTTTTAATAAAATTTCTTAATTTTATTACGTTAATGTAACAAAAAAACCGAAATATTTTTGAGTGTACTATAGGCTGGGAGGTGTCAAATTTAGGTAATACTTTCAGAACATCCAGGCTACCAGCTAATTTTATAACCTTATGCGTACTGACAATAATAATTTTGTAAAATCACGTTTATTATCCATATTGCCTGACGACCTTGTCGTCCTGATTGTTCACTTTCACCTTGGTTACACTAATACCAGCCTAGAATAATAAAATTACAGTCAAAGATATTGGAGTACAGCATTGTGTATGCATGCATGCTATTGAAGTAATTAACCTACCTTGTCATGGCTGGGTTTTCTTATCAGCAAAATAACCGGGGTAAATTCCTTAAGTTGAAGTAAATTAAATTCCTGCACATAAGTGTGGGATAATTACATCGATCACGGTAAAGGTTTTATTTAGAAGTCCCATTGATGCAAATGAGGTTTATTTTGTAACAAACTGCTTTGTGAGATCTGAAACGAATATTCGTCTCAGGTGAGATGTGCATGTGCTGTAGAGCGTGAGATTATAATCAAAAAGCTCATTTGCATACGTGGGACTTCTAAATGAAACCACACCATCGTGGTGTGCGTGACCGTGATGGAAAACTTTGAATCAACGATTCCCGTGACTGATCGCAAAGCAGGGATCATTGCTCAATATAATTCAGTATGTAATGTCAAGATTTGAGTCTGGCGGGCTAAGGTAAAACAAAATGGTGCTCACACGTGTATGGAAGCACAAGTGTATCACTTTCTTCTTATCCCTAGATAAGGAAGCCTTATCTCCAAATAACACTCCGTTAACTGGAGATAACACTTCGTTAACTGGAGATAACTGACAAAGCTGAACCCCAAATAACGCGTCTTATCTGAGGTTAACAAAGCTGAACCCCAAATAACGGTCCTTATCTTAAGTTAACAAAGCTTATCTCGAGGTAAGAAAGCTGAACCCTAAATAACGGTCCTTATCTTGGGTTAACAAAGCTGAACCCCAAATAACTGTCCTTCTGGGGTTAACAAAGCTGAACCCCAAATAACGGTCCTCATCTGGGGTTAACAAAGCTTATCCCTAGTAGATAAGGTTTCTTATCTCCAAATAACGCTCAGTTAACTGAAGATAACAAAGCTGAACCCCAAATAACGATCCTTATCTGGGATTAACAAAGCTGAACCCCAAATAACCGTCGTTATTTGGGGTTCAGCTTTGTTATCTCCAGATAAGACCCGTTATTTGGGGTTCAGCTTTGCTAACTCCAGATAAGGAGTGTTAACTCAAGTTAAGGACCGTTATTTTGAGTTCAGCTTTGTTATCTCTAGATAAGCTTTGTTAACTCTATATAAGGACCGTTATTTGGGGTTCAGCTTTGTTAACCCTAGATAAGGGCCGTTATTTGGATTTAAGCTTTGTTATCTTCAGATAAGGCGCGTTATTTGGGGATCAGCTTTGCTAACCCTAGATAAGGAGTGTTAACTCCAGATAAGGTGCGTTATTTGGGGTTCAGCTTTCTTATCTGGAGATAAGGGTGCCTTATCTCGAGATAAGAGACCTTATCACGAGATAAGCTTTGTTAACCCCAGATAAGGGTCGTTATTTGGGGTTCAGCTCTGTTATCTCGAGAAGAGCTTTCTTTGGACTTACAATTTTTACCTCTAACCTGAAAAATAATGAAAATTGTATATATTTTAAAAGAGGCAGTAGCGAGATTCAAAACCGAGACCACTGTATCATGAGATCATCTACATAACCACAAGACCAGCGAGGGTTGGTGTGCCAGATTTGCAATTCTAATCCTTGATAACATTTACGGAATAAATCGATACTGCTATTGTGGTCAGCACTCAATATAATGAATAGCTCCACTCTGGAACGGATGCCAGGAGCATGAGTGGTGGTCAAAATCTCAAACTTGCGAAATGCTACCCGATGGCTTTTGCATATATACCAGTAGGACTGGAGATGACTTTAGAAATAACCTAATTTTGTACCCTCATTTGTCGACCCTATATAGAATTTCGTCAAATTTCAATGTGTTAAACATTCTTGGTTATCTTCAAAATACTACGTGAATCAAAAAGAATTGTGCAAGGATTGCAGATGACTATGACCTTTATAAAATCACTGAATCATCGATTTGTTGTTGTTTTGATAAAGCAAATCTAATATACTTCCAAGTGTTGAAAAAATGAAAGAAATTGACTGAAAAATAAGCCAGATATGACAAATTTTGTAAGTACACCTCTTTTTCCTCCATTCCAATGGGATTTATACAGTTAAGCAAGATATTACGTTAATGTATGAAATACGGGTTATAGCATTATGAAAAGTAATGATGACCCACGCTATCTTGTTTTAATTGATCTATGAATAGCCATAATCTGCTTTATTGATCATCAAAAAGAATTGAATGTTCACACAAAAAAAATCTCACCCAAGTAATCCTGATGTGTAAATGAAAAGGGTTTTCAACACCACTACTGTAATCCAGGTATAGATACAGGCTATGCCAATAAGGGACTAAACTCTTATATTAGCAATATCCTGAACAATTGTTTTCTTGCTCTGCAACAGGTGAATTTGTGATTGGATTTGTCATATCAGTTGGCAGATTGGTAAAAATAGATTCATTTATTAATCCGTAGTTGAAATAATCAAGAAAATGTTACATTAAGTTGACAAGGGCATCATGATATTGTACATGTACATCCTCACAAACACAAGTTTAATGTGTGTAAATCCCATAGGAATGGAGAAAAAAGGGGTGTGCTTACAAAACCTGCCATATCTAGCTTATTTTCAGTCGATTTCTTTCATTTTTTCAACACATGAAAGTATATTAGATGTGTTTTATAAAAACAACTACAAATTTATGATATAGTGATTGCATTAAGGTCAATATCATCCTTAATGCTTGCACAATTTTTTTTTTGATTCACGTAGTATACTGAAATAATTAAAATGTGTGTTTTATCTTTTGTTTTCATAAGAATTAGAAGAAACATGTTTCGTTCGAAAACTCACACTTTATTTGATACATTGGAATCTGATTTTAATGTACATTTTTGAGTTTGGCTTATGTCTTATAAAAATGAAACTATTGATGGCACAGCCAAACCCAAAATGTGTTCAATGTCAGCTGGTTTAAGAACTACTATAGTTTTGTTACGCCAGAAATTGATGCACAAAATTGGGTTAAAATGGCTTTATTTGTAGGAAACCTAGACCTAGCTAATAGCGGGTGTTCACTGGTGACCCTAGCGAATTCAGCAGTATAAACGGAATAATGTGCACTTTACACCATGGACGAATGCGTATTCCATGGAAAACGCTTTTCAATGGGAGAAGAATTATGCCACTTGGATGATGCTACAACGAAATTATAGGCTTTATTCCGTATTGCCAGCGTTTTCCAGCGCGTACGAACACACTTATATCGCACTTGTTTAGACTATTGAATTCATCGGGTAACCCGCTCAGGGTCTCTAAATGGCCATCATCCGCTCATAGCGCCAACTCAAACAAACCTGGTTCGCAAAACTGGACACAGTTTTGCTTCAGATCCCATTGGTATATTTTATCTCAGGACAAACTGGGCATATTTCATTAAAAACACCACTCTACTCGTTGGAATTATTCCCAAGGCGTTCGCAGCTGACTTAAACCAGCAAGTTATAACCATTTAGTCAGCTTTCTAATGAAACTTGACAGTTCTTGACGACGCATATAGCCGTTAAAAAGGTCACTTTTTAAGGGTTCAAACTTTGTTGAGCGGCATGAACACTAGTGGGTACCGGAACGATATTTTTTCGCGCGTTCATTAGTCAATTTTAATTGGATTAATTATTAACACAGGAGAGGACCAATTAATTCCCACAGACTTCAGAATAATTCTTAATATGTATATTTTTGTTTTATAAATGACACATTTTCAAATCGGCTTTCTACAGTCGATATAAAGCCAATTTAGTCATGATCAGCTGTCGATTCCAGCAGATTTTCCATGTTTAATTTTTCCAACTACCTGCGAAGTGCATATTATCAAATGAATGACTCATTTTTAGCATGATGCATGAAATAAATTATTTGTTATATTTCAATCTTCTGATAGGATTTATCGATGGCAATGACCGCACTTGTTGCAAATTCAGTTGTGAAAACACGTTGTTCAAATGAGAGTCGACAGATAGTCAACTTATAGATCACCTATATCTATCGCTTTCTATATACATAGCACCTTGTTAGCTCAGTTAGCAAGCGCGGCTATTCAAGTAATACGGTGTTTACGGGTTCGATCGGATCGGAGCATAACGTTTCTCTTTTTCAAACACCTGCTGTGCACAGGCCAGCTCCCGGAAAAGATTAAACATATTCAAGTTATACTCTGATTACTATCAATTTATTATTTTTCCTGATCTCATTTGGGTGGGGCTTGAGAGTAGGCGGATTTTGTGTGGGGCTTTTCTCTTTCCAAAGCAGGTTTTCGTCCACTTAAGCTTAGCCACCAGTTATTCCATCATGTAACATCTGTACGAAATAATCAATTGCACCATGAATAGAGTTGAATTGGGTAGTAGGCTTAATTAATTTCTGTCATCACGTCTTACCAAAGGTTACACTAATTTACATCAACTGCCGTAACCTCATTCAAGTCATCTTTACTTTTTTCTTATCATTCGAGTGCATATTCTTTCTGTAAACGATGCAGTTTCCCAATAAAATTTTTTTTTTTTTTAATGTTTTTATTTTCCTTCTGAAAGTTTTTCCAAGAGACCATAAATACTCGGTTTTGTTTCTTTAGCGTCAACAAAATATTTCCTGCAAGAGGTTCGTATCTACTTTCGTCATGCTTGCGTGTCATTGTCACGGATGCAAACACCCTTTCAGATCGAAACAACAACATGCGAATGCACGTCTTAACAGGACATATTACATTTTTTCAGACAACTAATGTACATCAAGATCAACTCTGTAGCATTTTTCGTTGATTGCGAATTTTCATGGGCCTAAATATGTTCTTTTGTCGTTCGTGACTCTGACTTCGTCCATTTTGGTACGTATTTTTCGGCGTGTTTAGCTTACTTTTCTCGCACGAAATGCACATATTTCTCCAATTTCTACTGGTAAATCAAATTTTAGTATCTTATATGCGTGGTATAAAGTTACATAAATTGAACGGAAAATTTAATATCATTTCGATATTTAAATTTTTCTTAGATACTAGCATTCGCAAGTCTGAGCGCTTGGATTTTAAAATTTTGTGACTCCATATCGAGGGTCACGTCCTGTAAAAAATACCGTAATTCATGCCACTGGCGTTCCTACTTTGAGGGCTCGTTTACAGCTGATTTCCAGTGTCATGTATCACAGCGTCCTATGGTGAAAGCAGATTCACCAGCCAGCTCGGCCTATTGTTCTCCGTTTTGTGCCTGCAGCTGGTCGCAATCTCAATCCTGCAACCATTAAATAGCGCAACCATCTAAAACATGCAACCCGTACAGTTTGCCGCCCACCTACGGTTGAGTCTCGCAAAATATTATCTTCACGCAACCTGATTGGTGCAAATCGATGCATTGGATGTTGGGCTGGCGTTTAGTGTGTATGGTGGGCGCACACACACAAAACCATTTTAGCCATCGTGAAGACCGTCAGCCTACACCTTCATGTTATTTACTCTCTCAGTGTTAAATGATTAGAAACAAATTCTTTGATAAAATATACTTTTATTTATTGACATCACACACAAGTCCATAATCATACCATATAATCCCCACCATATTATCGCCGTTTTCGATACTTTTAATCATAGAAAATCTCCTTCTAAGGTAACATAGGACACTCACCGTCTTTTTTTGTAACGGAAGCGGACGTCCATGGAGAAGGACGCCCCCTAAGTCTGTAGGTAAGCGACGACATCGATATTTCACTATGTGGAGCAATGGCGCGACGTTCAAAATTATCAGGATATTTTTGTGGGGTTGCTTGAATAAGTTACAGGGCATTTATCACAAATTTCTCATATTTTTTTTTTTATTCCTAAAGACAAAAAGGAAAGACAGAATATTATTTGTGGTGATTTGCCTTAGCATTATAGGGAAATTAAGGAATCGACAGCCTCGTGCTTTATCCTTCCGACTTCAACCAAAAAGATGTGTTTACGGGTTCAAAATTTGCAATTTCCCCGGGGGCCACTTGTATTCAAAGGTGGATATGATGCGTGAACAAGAAAACGCGTAAAAAGGGTCTCTTTTTTTCCAACAGGCGATGTACGCGCGTACATTGATTAGGGTGTCAAAAAACAGGAAAATATGGAAAAAAGGGTATGTTTTTTTCGTAACCCTAAAATTGTGATGTACGCGATATCAAAATCATCAAAAATATTGTAATTTGGAAGTAAAGCAACATGAGCAAAGCCAGAAAATAAGGGTATATTATCAACACAATGCATTGATGACTATCTAGGGTAGCAAAAACTGACAAAAAGACTTGTTTATGGTAGCAAAAACAGACAAAAATGCTTGTTTAGGGTATGTTTTTAGTCGGTTGAAATACTTGTTTAGGGTGCATTTTGGAAGTCCATGTTCACGCATCATATCCACCTTTGAATATTTTGTACAGCAAACGATGTAACGTAAACAAGCATTTTTGTCTGTTTTTGCTGCCATAAACAAGTCTTTTGTCAGTTTTTGCTACCTTAAACAAATAAACATTGCATTGTGTTGATAATATACCCTTATTATCTGGCTTTACTCATGTTGCTTTACTTCCAAATTACAATATTTTTGATGATTGTGATCTCGCGTACATCACAATTTCAGGGTTACGAAAAAACATACCCTTTTTGTCCACATTTTGCTGTTTTTGACACCCTAATCAATGTACGCGCGTACATCGCCTGTTGGAAAAAAGATACCCTTTTTACGCGTTTTCTTGTCATCATATCCACCTTTGAATACAAGTGCCCCCCCCCCGGGAATTCGGTTAACTCAATTTCCGGCCCGCGGATTACCATGTCGACCGTAATCCTTCAGTATTGTAGATGGTAATACTATGAAAGGTTTTGCATTACGCACAGGTGCGCATCAGATTTAGTCACATTGCAGAGGACAAATTACCATCAGCTTGTGTGAGTGAATTCGAAAATCAACAACGTAAATTTAAACTAAATTCCACCAGTAAATGTTAAAAAAAAGTTTCAGGCAAAGAAAAACATAGTACATGTATTCCATTTTGAATTTCATTTTCACAAACTTGAAATGAAAACAATGAGTTGATTCAGCAATCCATCTTCCGAGAACCGGAAGG
>JAMKCH010019840.1:0-20650 GCA_023653785.1 Ophioderma brevispina
TACACCGCATACCTTCCCCAACTGAAGGCGGGCTTCAATTACGAAGGGATCTACAAAAAAGGTAAATGACAGCCGCTATTGGAAGCTCCCACATTGATTCGTCGTTTAGAATCTTTGGGGATATTCAACTGCTTTATTTTGGATTAAAACATCACAATAGGTAAGTACAAACCACCTTTTATTGTTCAAGATATATTTATGATCGAATGCAAGCCTGGTAACCCGCTTACGAACGTTTTGTGGTGCAAGTATTGCTTCGTTGAAGTCCAATTCGCAGTCGTTAACTTTTTCTTACCGTTAAACGTTTAAACGACCGGAAATACAGACCGTGTAAACGGATAGAAATTAACGGTAAACTCCCAGATCTAGCTGGACTGGGTTTGATGCACTACTTGTATGTCTGCTGCGATTTTCAGTTCTGCAATGCTGATGTAGACAGCCAGAGGTGTTTTCGTAACGCCCTGAACTTTGGGATTTTGTTTATTGAGTTGGCCTTTGTACGATCAATGACGCATCGCTCTTGTAGACCCTCATCTGTAGCCACTTTGAATCCACACAAATTGTTTGAGATCCTCCCGTAAATATTGGCAACATGAGAGTAGCAAAAGTTTCCATTGATACTTCTCATATCGCGACATTTACCAACCTTAAAAAAAAGTCTTTGATCCTCTCGCTTAATACCCTGTTTAGAGTCGTGCAAGATTAAATCTGCCGTAGTTTTTACTTTCGAGTGCTTCTTTAATGCCGCAAACTCGGCTTAAATCATTTCTGAGTCTGGAATCACGGCGGTGCATTGATCGTAATTGATGCCTGCAGGACCGGATACGACTATCGTCTCACAGTCGAATGTGTTTAAAAATCGCGCCGTTGCGCAAAATTTTCCTTATTGTACTCGAGCTTTTTGCCACGCTATCTGTTAAGGTTTTTGTTTGCTGTCGCTTATTTCGTAATTGCGTCCTTTAAACGTCCCGTGAAGACGAAATTGCGTCAAATTCGAAGAAAAATCTTGATCCATGATCCCGTCACAGGAATTTTTCAACTGGCAAAGATACCTTTGACCTTGATATATCCAGTTCAACCAACTAGCGCCAGATGCGGCTATATACGGATTAGTTGTGTTGTCAACACAGAACGGCTGTGCATCCCAACCTGAAAAAATACATTGTGGTCTTGGACGGCTTTTTTTTTGTTTGATTTTTTTTTTGTATTTTTTTAAGTACTTTTTTTTATGTTCACCTGCTTCCGTGTTTTTGAATGATAGGCCTATATGACCTTTGACCTTGAATAAGTGACCTTTGACCTTGATAAGTTGAACCCTTAGACATCACAAATGAAGGTATACAGTTTCATCTATAAGTCCCATTGCATGCAAATGGAGTATTGCCATTCATTCCATCAAGCCCTACTGCACAACTCATATAGCGCATGACGAATCAATTGTAATACCCTCATTTGCATCAATGGGGACTTCTATATGAAACGTCTCCCAAATATGGATCCCCATTTCTGCCTCTTAACTCAAGTTTGGTTTTAGAACTCCATCACATAGCATATTTTAAGGCAATGTTAACCCTTTTCACACAGACAGCAAACAACAGTGGACAAAGTGATCCCTATTGTGTCTTCCTGCCTTAAAGGCATGTCACCCTAAATTTGCCGTCACAATTCCTTTTCTAAATAGGCGTCTTACATACCGCACGTGCCATTGCTGCTATAACGCACAGACTATGTATTTCCTTACGCGTTGTCATGTTCCTGTCTGGCGGAATCTGGCGTAGTCTTGACGCAAAAAATGAATTGTGACGAGTATATGGTTTGTTTTCACACAAATTTCTAATTTTTGCACCTTTTAGACATCAACCTGTGTTCTATCGTACCAACAAAGGTTGCTCCACTGAGACCATCCCTGAATGAAATTTTTTGCCACTTTAAACGGCTATTTAAGTTTTAACCATTTAAATCACAAAAACCCACCTGTCTTACGCGTGTGTGGTGAATTTTCCTGTGTCATGAAGCGTGCGTGTTTAAAGTACTTTTGCGCTACGATCTTGGAAAAACAAAAATAATATTTGAAAATGTAAATTATTTTTATGTATTTCCTTACATCTTTTCTGATTTCTTCTGATTCTGGATTTTGAGATAAAATATGTTTGATCAATAGTGCATGCATTTTCGTCACTTGCACAACACTCATTTTGGAGTTCAAAGAATAAAGTTATTGAAAAGAGGACAGCTTGAAATGGCGTGAAAAGTTACTTTTTTTATGAAACATGGTTTTCTCACAGTTCAATTTTGCAAAATTTGACAATTTTCAACAAGATAACTCCAAAAATATCGAAGTAAAGGTAAGCTTTAACTTTCCTACCGATAGCAATTGGTCGTCTCTAGGACAGTTTTCTCAATTTGTCATTTTTCAATTTCTAACTAAAGTTATTCACCAATAATACTCAAATTTTGGAAAGAAAAGTAAAAATCACCCTCTTTTGACATTTTTCCTATATTTCGAAAGTAGGCTCTATTTTAAAAAATGAAAAAAAAACATTCCCTAGACAAATTTGTCTTGTTTCTAAAAAAATAACATAAGGAAACATAGTGCAAATTGTTTTTTGTTATTCTGTCTGAAAATTTTGGGGGTAAAATCATGTTTTTTTTTTAATATTTTTCTCAAATACAAGAAAGTTTTCCATTAATCTGATGCCACCTCGGTTCATCGTCCAATTTTCTTTCTAGAAACGTCTACTTTTTTACCTACAATATGATCAATATTATATATTTATATTATAATATCAGCGGTTCTTCTGACCACGTCTTTGTGATGTAGAAATGGATTTGTGCGAAACAGCAAAGGGAAGTAGGATGACTGACCTGTAAAGACCCCTGCATGACCTTTGACCCAATCTGTGTACACCCCATATGGCCTTGGTCACGGTTCTTCTGACCAAGTCTAGTGATTTTGGCAAATGATTTTGTGGCAGAAACAACAAAAAAGGGGTAAGGCAGATGACCTGTAATGACCCTGTGTGACCTTGACACCCCTAATCTGGAAACACCCACTATGGCCTTGGTCATGGTTCTTCGACCATGGAGGTATGAGAGAAAGGAGAAAGCCTCTTCCCAAATCCCTTTGACCTATGATCATCGCCGCCCTCGTAAAACAGTCTTAAACTATTGTAATTGTAACAATACAACACAAGATCGATTGATCGATCAGCATGTGCATCAACATTTACATCGCTTTACATATTTAGAAATAGCGACATATATTGTAATTAACACACATCTGTGACTTCACCCTCTTGTTTTTTCGCTCCATTATTTGCACTAATGGACGAAAGTAAAAATAACACGCCATTCGTACCTCAGAAAAGCGACTGCTTTGCCGAGTTTTACGAATGGCGTTTTATTGGATACATTCGCTTCATTCGCGCAAAACAATGTCAGGAAAACAATAACATCAGGTATACAATATAGCAACATGTTAGAAATAGATTTTGCGTTTGATAAATCACATGAAATAACGAGTTATCCCATACAACGTTCATTTTGGTCGTTCCTTTTTATTTGTGTGTTGGTTATTTTTTCTAGTGTAAGTTATGAATTCTCACAAGAAATGTCGACTTTTTTTTTATTATTTTGTATAACTTGCGATATTTCAATACATTTTTCACCTATATAAATTCCTTTGTGTTCATTGACATTTTTGAAATTGAACTGGTGATCTTATATTTCCTGCATGTTGACTACTTTTATTTCATTTATTCCTTCCCTTTGTTTATCGTTTACGTAGCCTAATATTGCTTGTTCATATTGTTTTTTTTTAATTTGTCACAATTAACCCAAACTTGCTGGTTCTTTTGTATCTTTTTGTGGCTTTTCTTTATATGTATTAATTTGGGCTTCCTGTTGTGTTATCTAAGCTAAAGATAATCAGAGTATTTTTTACGTACCATTTTGTGTAAGTATTTGCTGAATGTTCAGTGGTTTCATAGGAAATTATGCGACGTAAATTTCCATTTTTTTTCATTTTAAAAAGAGGAATTTCGAGGCGCCCCATTTTTTTTCGAATTTTGCTTATTTTAAATGCCTGTCAACATATTCAATCACAACTGAATTGATAGTTAAGCTGATACCCGCTTTATTAATAAAATACTTTTAGTATATGCTTTGATTTTTTCGTCGGCACGACAGAAAAATCAAAGCATGCTTCTATACCATTAAGGTCAACGAGAGATTTCACATGGCGTCTTAAAAAAAACCGACAGTACTGATTTTGCCCTGATGTAAGGCTTTCCATCAATAATATCCCGCAATCTAAAGGCTTAAGCTGAAAATGTTTCTTTGGTACAAAAATTGTAAATTTCTAATTAGCAGTATAGTTCAAATATAAATTCACCTATGTTTTACATTGAAATATAATCAAATCAAAATCCCTCTTTTTTCCTCTTTTAAGGCAATTTCTGTGCGAAACAATGTAAATTATCTATTGAGTATCTAATCTATAATAAAATTACATTAACCCCATATTTGGGTGCCTCAAAAATCTCTTCGTTGCACCTTACAGTCATAAGGCTTGGCGCTACAACAGTTTCATGTTGTACATGAACATTTTTGTTCTGTTTTAAATTTGTTTTTAATTTTTCTTTTTTTATTTTGAAATGAAATGTCCCTAAATAAAAAAAATGTCTCCTGTAAAATTTTTTAAGGGAGTACGTATGAACTTTTCCCCGCGACAATTTTTAGTCGCCACGATTAAATAAATTGAAAACCTTCCTTAAAAACACGATGATGGTAAAATGGGCGATTGAAGAAACCTGTAGCAGAGCGTAAATCGACTCTTTTTGGCCTAATGGAAAACGAGACCACGCACCTTCAAACTATACCATTCCTATTACTCCTTGGCATATCCAGGAGAATCTACACAATACCTATGAAATCTGTCCCCATATATAGCCATTAGTCGATCAGTTATTCCCGAATTATGATTCTTCCATCGGCATTTACTGGAAATCTGGGTTATGATACAGTATGTACAGATTCCCAGCCTTCTGTAACTCCATAACTCCCTCAAAATAAAAAATTCAGATTTTGGATTCATATCAGCATATTCAGGTTTTATTTCATTTTGAACAACGAACTCATGATCATAATACAAATAAAATATATTACAAGGCATCCGCAAGTTGCAAGTGCATTTAGCTTGTAATTCCCAGATCCGTTTCATATCCACTTTGTATTCTCGGTTACAACATTTAGCCGTAATTTGCAAACACACATAGCAGTATTACTCTCATATTGTCAACATGGTAATGAAAGTCAATGACGAGTATCATATAAATGTCCATCCACTCTGTAGCAACTATGACAACACATCAACTACTCACCTGACAATGAAATCTCAGTACTAAATCCTGATGCGGGACTTGAACAAGCGATCACTATTGAACCTAATCTCTCATTATACAATCACAGAATTTGTCATTTGCGTTGTAAAGACTCTTAATGCACACCATGCCTACCAACCTTTGATACATATCTGGCTTTAATCGGTCATTGATTATCTTGTAATGATCAACTACTTAAAAACACTCCATTCGTGCAAAATAATGGAGCGAAAAAAGCAATAGGGTGACGTCCCAGATTTGTGTGTTTAGTCGGATATTACACTCGTAACTCTCCATTCGTGGCCTTGAGAATGGCTTCGGGCTACGCCCCTCAGCCAATTCTCAGCCACGATGAGAGTAATCGCGTGTAATATCCTTTTACAGAATTGTCCATTTCTTTATAAAGCTGAAAACTTGGCATAAATTTGTACAATTAATACTGATTATGATATTTTTAGACATTGAACCACGTCACCAGGTCCGTAGCCAGGGGGGGTGCGGGGGTGCGACTCACCCCCCAAAAAGACAAGTCGTTTGCCCCATTTTAAGGTCCTGTTGTCAATTAAAGTTTGCCTTAAGGGTTGTGGTGCATGGTATATGAGTGACTAAGCACTGTTAACCACGCATTACGATGGTCGTTGTTACTATACGTTGTTTTTTTCTCATCAACGCTGCGACGACGATGTTTTATTTTCTTCGCTCACCCCCCCCCCCCCCCCCCCCCCCCCCACTGAGTCATATTCAACAGTAGCGATGGCTGGCCTGGCCCTAATCACTTGTATGTTTTTGCCATTTGGTTGCAACACATCGTGGGGGAGCCTGGGGGCGGGGCAACATTTTACAAGTAATACTGTCGGGAGAAGAAGGGTTTCGCATGTTAACGTACTTGAGCTATTTTTTGGGGAAGCAAAGACCCATAAATCAAACCTTAATCGATTTAAGATAACAATCGCAGCACCAGAACTGTTTTTTTGGGGGGTCTAGTGGCAAATTTAACTTAGGGGGTAGTGAATTTCCATAAAGTCTGCCAAAAAAATCGCACATCAGCGTCCGTAGAAATTGAGAATCAAAAATATTAAGGATTTCACACTTTTTTGGAGGGGGTGGGTACCACCACATGCCCTTACTGCCTTTCACCTAGCACCACCACTGTTCTGAAAATAAAATGTTTCTATAAAAGTAGTGGTTTGGGCGTATATTTGAATTAAACGTTGCCAAACAAAACCTTTTGGATTCCGATCCATATGTTGGAACAAATCTATCCTATTACAGGGACCAAACTCTAAAAAAAATCCTACCTCTATGATTGGGAGCCCAGCGAAAGACAACTGAAACTTCAATTGAGACTCGAGGAATTACTTGAAGGTGGACTCCCCGATTTTCAGTCCGTGTCTCGTACACATGTTGCCATTAAAATTTTTTTACAAATTACAAAGATTTTGCAGTCAAAATGGAACCATTTTGAATTGTTCAGAAAGAAAACTTGAATGCAAATGCCGTAGCTGCTGTGTTCAGAATTTGTAATATCTTGCAAGTTATTGGCTTCAAATTTCCATTCCAAACTCCTATGATTTTCCCTTTAAATGTGACAGTTCCAAGTATAAAATATGAATCCGATTGGTTCCATTTGTGGCTTGTGGGATTAAAATGTTGAGATGAACTTGTATAATTTTCCAACAATTCACCGAAATGTCTCCCCAGTGACTATGTCCCCGTATCTCTTCAATTACATGTTCATAGTGGTTTTATGTTAATGTTTAGCCCCCTCAGATCTCCCCCCTCAGAAGCTGAAGCTTTTTGGAAAATCGAGTTGCATTGAAGCTATTTGGTGCGCGGTTTTTAACACTTTTTAAGCGATATTGTAAGCTCAGAATCGTTATAGATTGTTCCCAAATCGACCCTTAATTTACAACATACCAAGCAAAATACAACGAGAACTGAGATTACTTACACACTAATATCAGTTCTGACTGATATTGCTGATATTTGTTTTCAAGCCGTCCCCATGTTATTTTCACTCGAGAGTGAGGAAGACGAGCTGTGTGTAAGACAGCACTATCACCCATTTTGCTATGCATTTGATGTCATATTTTGCTAGATTCACCACGTGGGGAAAAATTTTTTATTTTTTAATCCTTTATTAATTTTTAATTAAAATTTCAGATTCAATCACAATATGTTTAATCTTACAAGACACTATTGTTAAATCTTTTCGCATTATAAAATTATTTTCACGAAACCATTTTCTATAAATACACAGATCGACCCGGTTGATACTGGAGCTGATACTAAGTTGATACACCCTTTCGCTGAGACATTGATAGACACTTTGCTACAGTGATGAGGGTCGGATTTCTTGCGCTAATTGTGGGTTATTTTATATCCCCGAGACTAGCGATTTCGTCTCAGATTTTATCCAGAAATACACACGGGTACTCAATACTCATTTCCCTACTTTTTATTATTCAATTAATGGTTTATTAAAAAAATACTCTGTTTTTCCCTTGCTTATTTTACTACTTTTCCTTGTTTATATAAATTTTTCGTTGATTATTTCCTTATTTTTTTCTCTTGTCCTTTTGCGTCACTAAAATTTCCCGCGAGTCGGCATGATTTCCCGGCAATGAGCTTCCCGTCTTGCCTGTTTTTTCCCGCCGTGGTTTACTCAACCTTATTCTGTATGTTTTAATGTAGTTTTGACCTCAATTGACCTTTGTGACCTCTAGTGACATTGAACTTAACTGTCCATTGTTTTCCAAATTTAATTCTCTACCTCTCTGCCAAATTTGATGCTTTATACAAATGCCAATTTTTTACCATTATCTGCTTTACTAACATTACAATTCTGTGAAAAATATACCATTTTTCGGGACCAAATTGAGAAAACTGGGCAACTCCGGGCACTGACTGTCAAGGTTGGTGTCTTTGTTTAGATACGGCATTTTTCTTTTTCCTTCCGCAATTCAAGTTAGATTTCGTCCTCCACATATCATACTTTAAGAAATCCGATACGCGGCGTTTCAAAACTCCAATTTTTCAAAATCATGTAACTCATCTTAGGACAATGCTATCGTTCGCGATTTTTTTGGACTGAAATACTCATAATTTCGGCCTTAATCGACTCAATCTTTTTGTTTCGTCCACATGTAAACAACATGCGTCATCAGGGATATACCTTTCTGCGCACAGGTCATATCTTTTTCAACTGAGCGTGCCCAGCTTCTGTCGGCGATTATCATGGAACATGAAAGAGTACTACCTGCCTGCGCTAAGCGGCCTTTGTTGGTCTATGCTAAATTACAATGATTTTCCAAGTGATATAATTGGGATAATCGCGTTGCGTTTCAATTAAGGAAGAGCTTTCTCCTTCTCTCCTACCTCCATGTTCCAACCAGAGACTGTGATTAAATCAATTGATTTGTGGCATAACCTCAAAAAGGAGGGTTAGCGCAACCATGACCTGTAATGAACCCCTGCGTGAACTTAACCGCAGTTTAATGAACACCTCCTATGGACCTGAGGGTGGGTCATGGGTTCTTCTGACCAAGTCTAGTGATTATAGCATTGATTTGTGTTCAGAAAGAGCCAAAAAGGAGGGTTAGCACGACGACCTGTAATGACCCCCTGGTGTCACCTTTGACCCCCAATCCTGTAAACACCCTGTAATGATGGCACTGGGTCAGGGGGTTATCGGAAAGAAGTCTGGTCAAAATCCAGTTAACTGTGTAACACTAGTAAGCATTTTTGAAATATTAAGAGGGTTAGAGAGACTGCCCCCTTTTTGACCCCTAAATACCTTGGATTAAAATCTGGTACAACCCCATAAGCCATCACCTGGCAAACTTTTGACCGAATGGCAATCAATAGCACATGCAACTGTGGGAGAAGAAGGAAAAAGGGGGTTGCGCGACAATGACGCGCTGTTTACCCTACGTGACCCTTGGTTAAACGTTTACACCGATATGAAACCTTGGGTCGGGGGTTTTTTTCTTGTGGCCAAGGCGTGGTTCAATCCGACCAGCATCTGGCCAGTAGCATTTTGAAACACGGAAGTGGTGGGAAACAAAGAAACAAAGACAAGCAGAAGAAATCGCACAAATACATGACCTAGCCGTGCTTCGAAAACGGCTAGGTAACAAAGAAGAAATCGCACAAAGACAAGACCTAGCCGTGCTAAGCACACGGCTAGGAAATAAGATACTCGGAAACTCAGGGTTGACACTGTCCTTAAGGTAAGTGACACAAAAATGAGGGCCCCTACTCCAGTGCCCATGTGCTCTGTATTCTAACTCAACTTGGCATTCACAAAAGCTCCCACACTATTGCCACAGATGCCTGAAGATTCCGGAAGGAACCAAAGCAAACCCCATACTCCTGAAAAGCAAAAAGCAGAGAACCGCGAAATTTAGGTGCCTCCTTAAGATCATTCTGTCTTGAAAACAAAACACCAGAAAATCCTGAGAATAAAAAATTGTATAAGACCCTCTGCAACATAAAAGCCAACTCCCCCCAATGTCAAATATGAATTTGCCCAAATTGAAAGACAATACTAAATGTGCTCACTGATATCTGCTTTCATGGGAGGTTTCTGATTTGGGTTATAACTTATACTTATGTTCACTTGCATCTTATTTCAGGCAAGATGAAAAGACCAAAAAGACATTGGGATTTGTTGATGAATCCAGTCTGCAAGTATTCAGAGATAAGATTATAGACAACATCCATCGCTATAGATCCCACCATTCACCGTCATGGAGCTGAACAGCAACCATACTGGTATAAACAATCCTAATTACCACCAAAGGCATGATGCCCAGAACTTGAAGCACAACGAGCATGGTCATGGGAAGTACAAAATAAGCTTATAGCTCCCAGCAAAATCCGTGTTACGAATCATGACAGGGTTGGCAAGGGAGAGATTTTGCTGTCAACCAAAACACACACTGGTTAAAATGCAAAACAAGCTGAAATTCAAGACCACCACTACCAAGGAAAAGTACCAATGTAAGTACTGTGGTAAATGTTTTACCACTAGACAGTGGACAGCAAAACATGAAAAGATCACATACAGGAGAAAAACCTCATCAATGTAAGTATTGTACTAAAAGATTTAGCACTAAGCAGCATTTGAAGGAACATGAAATGACACATACAGGTGAGAAACCTCATCAATGTAAGCACTGCAGTAAAGGATTTATCATTACTTATTATAATTAAAAAAAAAAAAAAAAAAAACACACACAGGTGAGAAACCTCATAAGTGTAAGTATTGTGGTAAAAGTTTCCTCTATAAGCAGCATGTGAAGCTACATGAAATGACACACACAGGTGAGAAACCTCATCATTGTAAATTTTGTAGCAAATCCTTCAGCCAATCTAGTCACAAGACAAGGCATGAAAAGACACACACAGGTGAGAAACCTCATAAGTGTAAGTATTGTGGTAAAAGTTTCCTCTATAAGCAGCATGTGAAGCTACATGAAATGACACACACAGGTGAGAAACCTTATCAGTGTAAATTTTGTAGCAAATCCTTCAGCAAATCTAGTAACAAGACAAGGCATGAAATGACACACACAGGTGAGAAACCTCATAAGTGTAAGTATTGTGGTAAAAGTTTCCTCTCTAAGCAGCATGTGAAGCTACATGAAATGACACACACAGGGAAAACCACATCAACAATGTAAATTTTGTAACAATTCCTTTCAACAAATAGCAGCACAAGACACTGCCATGAAAGGACAACACACATGTGAGAACCTTATCAGTGGTAAATTTTGTAACAGTCTTCAGCAAATCGAGTAACAAGACAACATGAAATGATGCACACAGGTGAGAAACCTTATCAGTGTAAATTTTGTAAGCAAATCTTCAAGCAAATCTAGTAACAAGACAAGGAAATGAAAGACACATACAGGTGAGAAACCTTATTCCATGTAAATTTTGTAGCCAGGTCTTCAACAATTCTGGTACACAAGCTTAGGGAAGGAAAAATGAACATTTAGGTGAGAAACCTTATCAATGTAAATTTTGTAAAAAGTCATCAATCAATCTTGGTAGCAGACACAGGCACGAAAGTGACACCCACAGGTGAGAAACCTCATCAAGTTCATTTTGTAGCAGTCCATTCAGCCACTGGTAAACAAGATGATGCATGATGATGATGACACACACAGGTGAGAAAACTCATTCAGTGTAAGCACTGTGGAAAAGTTCATCACTAAGTACCCAGAGAGACAAACATATGAAATGATACATACACGAGAAAAGCCTCACAAATGTAAACATGGTGGTAAAGGTTTCCAACTAAAAGAAAAAAGGACGCCATGAAATGACACACACACAGGCGAGAAACCTCATTAGTGTACAGCACTATGGTACAAGGCTTCATCACCAAGCATATGATGACACAAAATGAAATTGACACACCACACCCAGCGTAATAAACAAACATCAATGTAGCACTGCGGTAAAGGTTCATTCACTACACTGGACAAACAAGTGAAATGACACACACAGGACACATAAAAACAAACCCATCAAGTAAGCCTGCGGTCCAAGGTTCATCACTACACAGGACAAGACAAGTGAAATGGACACACAGTACACAGAAAGCTAACCTCATCAATGTAACGCAATGTAGGAAATGTTTAATCAATATTATGGGCAAAAGAGAAAACATGAAACACACACACCAGACATTAACCACACAAGCAAAATAATCGATGTGAAACACTTTAGTAAATGTTTTATTGCTAACTTGTTTTTTAACTAACTTTGCAGGCTAACTACTTGCACAATAAACAGGATCACTGCACCCATTGCTTACATATTTTATTCCGTGATGTGTGAAGTTAAACATGACAGAATAAAGTGCACATATACCAACGACAAACATCTGCAGTGTGTCAAACTTGCACAAAAACATCATGTCACAACTTGTTTAGAGTACGGGGAAAGTACTTGCTTTTGGTAGCTAATTGCATTACTGATACTTGTTTAGGGGTCCAAATTCCAGGCTAAAATACTTTTTAAGGTGCTTTTTGTGAATGCTTGGACACAGATGATAACCCCTTGTCAATGAAGGATAGGGTTACAATTGTATACCTACATTGATTAATTGTACATGTACAGCAGAACTGGTGTAAATAAATATAAATTGTCTATGGATATCTCTTCAAAAAAGATAAAATCAATTAAAGGTTTAAAGGTGTCTTTCGTGATCCTAGCAAATTTACTTTAGTTTATGATTCATTACCGATACCCTCAAGTAGGCTAAAGAAAAGACTTTTCTAAAATTTCAGTTCATTATGAATGGAAGTTGTGATGCTATGAGTAAAGATTTGTATCACAGGTTCCCCACAGCTGTTGACCCCGTGCAAATTGTCTCTTTTATTTTTAGAACAATTTTAAGCAGTTGATTTAAGTAGGGACATGTAAGAGCTATTACCTCGGCAAACAGAAAAATCCTTTGTAGGAATCTTGCCATATGAGGCCTACAAAGGTCATGATTTCTATGTTATAGCGCCCGCTATATGCCCATTTTTCATAGAAAGACGTGTAAAACAAGATTTTTAAGAAAAAACATATTTGCCCGCAATGAAATTTGGTAAACTTTACACAAGCTGTATTTAGGGGAATAAATAATCTAATTCAATTGTCAAACTATGTCGACGTTGATATTTTTTGTTTTATTTCGGTTTTGTGATAATAAATGCGATTTTTAAACAGATGTGTCCCATTGTATTTAAACTTTCTTTAGGCATGGTAGCACATACAGTGTCAAAATTAAGGCATTGCACATCACAATTTCAAACTGCACATTGTTTATGGCATATGTCTTTCAAATATTTTTTGCATAAGAAAACTGACCTCCCCCCACCCCAGGTTCCCACTTAGGTTTTTAACTTTAAGTCCACTGGACCCCATAATTTCCAAATGTTCAGAATTACCTGGTCCAGGGAATATTTTGTGGTCCAAGATCATTGTACCAAATGTTTGTACAACAAATCATTGCTTATTTCTTTCAAAGAATTTACCTAAACATGTAATTTGGTGTAATTGTGTTTTTGTGTCATCTGCAAGAATTGCAGAAGGCACATAGGGATTACTCTTGTTGTATGTCTGTGTGTGTATCTGTGTGTGTGTTTGTGTGTCTCTCTGTGGTCAAAATGTTAACCCTTTATATATTGCATGCCATATGAGTTCCATAAGGGATACGATGATGTAACTTGGTGGAAAGAAGGGGGTAGGGTGGGGTGACATGTTGTTGACCTCTTGTGACCTTGGTGACCTTTGGTCGGTCAAAATGTTAACCCTTAATACATTGCATGCCGTGTGAGTGCCATAAGGGCTACGATGATGTAACTTGGTGGAAAGGAGGGGGCAGGGGGGTGACATGTTGGTGACCTCATGTGACCTTTGGCTTCATTCACAAACCATGACGGTAGATGACACTTGCGGTCCGGGGACCGCTGTATTTTTATTATTGTTTGGCTCTTTGTTCCTTAAGAGTGACATATAAATGCAAGGTAATAATAACATTGTATATTTCCCATGCTTTCAAAGCTCATTTACGTCTGAAGTGCAAAATATCACAATTCATTCAAAACATATTTATTTAATAGCACTATCAGGTTATATAAGTGAAAAGCCAAGCCATGTCTTTTTCAATTTTGCATATTATGAAAGGAGATAATTAGTTCTTTTGCATTGAAACCCAAACAGCAACAAAATCAATGTTAGCATGAAAATCCAATGGGAATACACACCACATTATCTAATATTTGAATTGGTTCCCTTTCCCTCAAATAGTAAAGTTTGGTATCAACACTATTTGATTGTGTTTGTTAAAGGGGCATTCGTGATCCACACCTCATCTCCATTTACCTCGAAAAAATTGAGATTTTTTCATATCATCTGAACCGTTAGCCTGAATAGTAATCCATGGTTGTAAACCAAATCTTAGGAGCAGATTTGGTCATATCGTAAGAAATTGGCAATTTGTATTTTCTGCCATTAACGGGCAGAAATTACAGCACACAGTGGGTCTATGGGACCGTGGGAAAAGGAAGCATGCAATACTCATAACGCAAACCAAAACCGCAAAAGCGCGTGATTCAACTCCAAATTTTGGGTGAATATAAAGCTTTTCTCAAGGATAGTTTAGTGAAACCCTGAAATAAAACAGATGGTGCTTGAAATCACGAAATGCCCCTAAAGGCACATCAGTGATTTGGGTAAAACATAAAAAACGAAAAAATCATCAAAAATCAGTTTCTGCAATGTATATAACAAGTACAGTATCCTAACATATACCCAGCAATGAATAAGACCAGAAGCAAAACCTAATAAGTACAAAATCGGACATTTTAAGTCATTACTGTCCGAACGTACACCTTACTACACACGTTTGAATGGAGAATCGTATCTTGGAACACTGCCGTTTTTCTTCTCTTCCTTTTCTGTCATTCTCCAGTTGGAAAAAAGTAACTTTAATGAGAATTATACGACTTCTCCTCTTTTTTTTAAGCTATTCCTGCAAATTTGGGGGGGAATATTTTTCAAATCACGATGTGGTCTTTAAGAACCTCACTCAAATATGTATGGTAGAAAATTATCTCAATTCACCTGGACTTTACTATTTTTAGATGAGTGTCAACGTTTTCCACCCGTCTTATCCAAGATGCATTGTCAAGGAGCTACTGTGGTTTGGTGGCTTTTCAGCAATAAAAATTTCCAAAGAGAAAAAAAAAAAAACAAACTACAAACTTCCTCGACCTGTGATGTCACCAGCTGTCACAAAACAAGTCCAATGTGAAAAGCACCAAACCATCATCAGGCTTGACAATGCATCTTGGATAAGACTAATTTTTCTCCCCATACCGTACTATTTAACTTGATAATCAAAACCTACACAAAAACGTATCCTCAGTCAATAGTACTTTGTATTTAAAACCAGTTATCACTCCTCTAATTTGACTTGGCTCCCCCCCCTGAAATAGTAACTTTGTCAGTTTAAATGAGCCAGCAGTCTCTATTTGATATGGTTTCATAACTTCAATTGGTTAAAGGTCCAATGCCTGAATCGCTAATGCCCTCGTCCCAGATTTTTAACCGGAAGTGGTCAAAATTTTGGTATCAACAGAAAGCTACTATTTTTCTCATTTACCTGTGCCTGTGAAATCTTAGGGCTAAAGGAATGTTGGTTTTGGATGTTATGAACGAAAATGTTTCCCTTTTTTGGTCGATCACTATTAGTAATTTTACACAGTACTCTATGGGGATTCAAAAATCAGGTTTTTCAAAAACATTAAAAAAAAAAACGGGTTGAAATATCGCCGCGAAACGTTCCAGATGGGGTTTTGGGGTGAAGGCCCCTCTATCAAGATGAAACTTAAAGACTAATTCGGGCCATCCCCCTTTAATAGGGCTAAATTTTTTGTTGTTTAAATAAACTAACTTCAATCTCCTTTTTTTGCTCACATCACATACTTGCTTATCTGGCATTTTTGAGAATTTGGTCTGTGGATGTGTATTGTTCAGTACTACAACACACCAAACTACAAAAGTGGGTGTGGCTTAATTACTTAGAAGATATTAATTAGACCACTATGTTTTTATAAAGATATTAAAGTTTTGCATTTCACATATAGAGTTCTTTGACTTAACGACACTATCATGATTTGAAAATATTTGAAATTTGCGGATAGCTTCAAAGTGAAGAATAAGTCTGTAAATGCTCATCAGTTACCTTTTTCCTCCAGCGTAAATTAACAGAAAAGGAAGAAAACGGCAAGTGTTTCAAGATACGATTCAAACTCCATCAATTATGTGTTGTAGTTAAGGTCCGTTCGGACAGTAATGACTAAAATCTCTGATTCTGCCCCTTAAAGTAGGGTTGCTTCTGGTCTTATCATTTGCAGGGTATGTGGGATACGGTACTTCTTACATACATGCAACAATCCCTGATTTTTGATGAATTGTTTTCGATTGGCTGAGTTAGAGCAAATCACGGATCGTGTCCTTTAAAGCAATAATGGCACATTTTTGAAGAGCGCCCCTCACCAATTTTCAAAAGTTGAGATTTTTGGCACACTTTTTGGTAATTGTCTAGAAACTATACCTGCGAACAAGAATGCTAAGAAATGCATATTTATTAATAAATAAGCGATTTTTTAATTAGAATTGGGATCCCAGATGGACTTACGTCAGAGTTGGAAATGCTACTTTACATGTATGTCCCGTCCAGTATGAAATAGTGCCACCTTGAGAAGATAACCCTCTAACTTGACTTAATTGCCTGAACCATAACCAACTATGGATGAGCGTAGTAGACACTTCCCTGGCACTATTTCCCCGGCTTTTTCACATTGGAAGGCGTTTCCATCAGGTCGTTGATTTTTTTCTACGGGATAAACCGATAATAATTATTCTAATTACAAATTCCTTCTTTTGGCGATACATCGACAATGTTCGAAGCTTAACATTCACAGTATAGTTTATAGCCCGTTGACCATGCAAACCGTTAAAAATCTCACTTTTTTTGAAAACTTGGGGCGCTCTTAAAAAAATGTGCTAATATTGCTTTAAATTTGGCAGCACAGAATTTCAACAATACGCTCTTACATTATCTGCAATCGTATCTACCAGTACAAGGGTTGACGTTCCCATGAAAAAAAAAAAACCCAAATGGGTTTCACATACTGTCTTATCTGCATCCTATATATACTCCTTTCTCTTCCTCCGTGCAGTGACTTCAGAGCGAGATTTGATGGTTCCACAATAAACACACACGCTGGCTTAGGGTCATCGAGGTTGTTTTTTATAAAATACACATTTGTTGTCAAAGTTAGCTACAATGGTCTATGGAAAAAATCATTTTATGAACGTGTCTAGTTATAGCAAAAAAAATTAGCTTGAAAAATTTTTGGGTTTTATTTTTTTATAGTAATTTTCTCACTCACTGGAGCTTTATATGGGGTCACCGAGGACCCTTTTTGTGAAATTTAACCCCCCAAATTCATCAATAGATTTTATTGAAAATATGAACCCATGCTACATCTAAAGGCATTCACACCATTAATAAACGCAAAATATTACTCACCCATCCTCATCACACTCTCATACGCTCGGGATTGAAATGTTTGATTTTGCGTAAACACACTTTGTCTAAGCATCACCCTCTATTTGCTTTGGTAATTAAGACAAGCAATCAACTATTTTGACTTGGTAGTTAAAACGAGGCATCACTGTCTCGTTGATTTGTTCATAAAAGGGTAGACGGAGAGAAAACATCAACTTCATCATCTTTTTGTTGAACCCTAATTAACCAGTTAGTTTTTTGTAATAGTCTGACCATGTGTGTGTGTGGGGGGGAGGAATGGTGTCAGAAATGTCAATGGGGGTTCAATGTAGAAAAAAATTTTAACATGCAATCTACTGCGCGCTATTTAGAAGTTTGATATAGAGAAATAGCAGATATAGCCCGCTTTTGTAGAATGATTTGTCTAAACAGTGTCTTAAGTATCCTAACTATCTGATAGTCTGAAAATTCCCTCTATCATTTTTTGTCTTGCCCCTGGATTTTTGCTCGAGCAGACTCGAAAGCTCTATTTCTTGTATAACAGAGTGGCCAGCTTTTAAAAAGTTCCCCTCCCCCTTGTACAACCCAAAAAACCAATCACAACTTTATTTGAAGGATAATTATATGATATTAAGAAAATGATGGTTTGGTGGTGGAATTTTGGTGTAGGGAATTATCTTTCTAGGCCACACAAACCTGCATTTGGGCTGCAAATAGAAGAAGCAAAATTATTTTTTTTTTAAATTGAAAGTAAGATAATTACAATCTGTTTTATGTTATCCTTTTTTGTTATTGGTTATGTTTTATATTGAGAAAGGGGTCAGGTATACTAACTAAATGTGTGATGTGAGAAAAAGGATGTTTTTTTTTTAGGAAAAAAAAAGGTATTGGGGAACAATTCCTAGACCCTTTATATATTGTATAAAACTGAAATCCATAAGATAAATGACTGATAGTATTGTATCATGATTACAATTTCTTTTGCTTAGAAATTAATAAAACTTGATTTTCTTAATTTTTTTGCTCAAAAACATGATTTTTTGACCCCAAAATCACCCCTGGCAATACAGTTTTTGACCACAACCATCATTTTTAAAAATTATTTATTGCTATCTTTTGAATAGAAGTGGTTGCATTTTGTTGTACTGAGGGGAGGGGTTGTAAAAAATTTTCCAGTCCAAACCGCTCCACTATATGTGAATGTGTGTGATGTGTATGTATGTAATTTGTTACTCCTGCTCAAACACTTGAGCCATTTGCAACCAAACTTGGTCAGAAGAACCACTGGCCCAAGGTCCATATATGGGCATTTCTTGTGAAATGTGGGTCAACATCTTACATTTCAGTCAAAATTAAAAATGCAGTTTTATGAAGATTAAGTAGAAATAAGCTGATAATATATATAAATACAATATTACAAATACAATAGATGGGCATTAAAGATAACTTGTGTCACTAGATTGTTCATTTGCCATATTTTCCACAATTAATTGGCCTGTTACGGGTTTGTCTTCAAGACAAGAGTGTGTCCCATACCCTATTTTGGTTATGCTGCTGACCTAAGTATAGTTTAGGTTGCAGATTTGTTTTAGGGGTTGCTTTGATTTAATACCAATTTAGCAGTCTTCCATTGCAGGAATGCTTAATTTAATACCATGATGGTTGGGATGTTACATGTTACATTTTCACATTTTCATGTTAATTGATAGAATTTAATATATATGTTATTTTTCAAGTAGTTTTTATCCCCCCTGACTTGAAAAGCAGTAGCGGGATTTTGCGAGAGCATGCATGTCCATATGTATGTATATGTGTGTTCCAGTTTGGTTAGGTTTTCGTTTATTCAGACATTCGACAAAAATTTGAAGTCCGATTTAAACCATTATTATGTTTTCAGAATCTTCCATCCTATACTTTGTACACAGCTTAAAGGTGCTTGTTCCGATCGTCTTTGGGACACCCCTGATTTAACCGGAAGCAGTATCAATTTTGATATCAGAGAGGCCGCATTTTTCTCATTGTTGTCCTGAAATTTCAGCTCTCAAATCCATTTCTTTCTCAAGATATAGATAAAAAACTACCGTTTTAGTGGTTAACCATCAATATTAGCACAGTAGTGAATAGGGCGTTGCACTATGCATTATCGCGTCTAGCATCAAAACCGCAAGTCTGTTTCCCACGGTACTTGATAGTCAGTGTGTACAAGCGTCAGGCTCTCAAATCAAGTAGAGAACACGATGGACAAAAATCGGAACAAGCACCTTTAATGTACAATAAAACCATGCACCTGAGATGGTGACATGAGTTTTTTTGAGACCATGATATGAGTTTTAAAAGACCAGGACATGAATTTTTCTGAGAGGCTACTGATTGGCTGAAGTAGTCTAGGGATGTTCCATTTCTTTGGGGGTGTCATTATTTTGGGTTTTGCTGTGTACTGTTTGTATTTTTTGGTGGTTTCTGGTGTCTTCTATTCAAAAGTCAAAGTGAATGATTTTTATCGCAGGATACAAGAATTTATTGGTCTCGCTATGTGTTTGAAAATATTGCGCTCGTCGCTCCGCGACTCGCACAATATCTTCAAAACTCATAGCTTGACCGATAAATTCTTGTATCCTACTGAAATCATCCAATATTATATCAGACTTGGGGTTTAGGTGCAGTAGCAAGGGGCTCCTTCATATGTGCATGATGTCAAAGGTCATAGCCCAAGGTCAATGGTCATCTGAGGTCATGTTATATGTGTATGTATGTTTGTGTGTTCCAGTTTGTTAAGTTTTTGTTTTTCAGGTCTCCTTCGAAAATTTGAAGTTTGATTTAAACCAGACTTGGGGTTAAGGTGCAATAGGGGTTCCTTCATATGTGGATGATGTCAAAGGTCATGGACCAAGGTCAAAGGTCATCTGAGTTCATATTTCATATTGCCATGTTTGGTTAGGTTTTCATTTTTCAGGTCTTCTTCGAAAAGTTTAAGTCCGATATAAACCAGACTTGGGGTTAAGGTCACGGGTTAAGATGCAATACGAGACCCTTCATATGCATGATGTCAAAGGTCATGGACCAAGGTCAAATGTCATCAGAGTTCATATTCCATACTGTCATCTTGCCAGGGGGATCACTCAAGTTTACTTGCTGTATTTTTTAAATGAATTACCCAAAACATCTTATGCAATGGAATTCTCAA
>JAMKCH010019841.1:0-36314 GCA_023653785.1 Ophioderma brevispina
CTTCAAATGAATTTCCCATCACGCTTGTCGTCGTTGTTTGGTTAAATTTCTGCGCATCTAGTAGAAAACCGTATTACGTATTTTGCTTGTGTGTTGGTGCATGATGTTGTGTGTTCCACAATACTTTTAATAGCTTATGTACGTGTATGGCGTTACCCGGAGTAAAGTGGAAATTTGTGTATATAGCATGTACTTTCGCTTTTTAAGCGGTGCACCTGAAGGAGAGGTGGGAAAAACAAAGATTAAAGTGATTTTGATTGATATAAGTCTTTGACTCAGTTGTTTATAATGCATTAAAATTAAATTCTGTGAACAGCACCATGGCTACTTTTGTTAACTTCATTGGAAAAGTTTGTACAGGCCCAAAGCGTGACTTGCTATCTCGGAAGATGCACAGTGTACGCAATGGTGGATTTTTACGCGCGCGGACAGTAGGAACACCAAGTCACAATTTTGGCAGAAAATCTGCTTGGGAAATGGTTGCGACAGCAGTAACGGACCCATCACCTGTAAATGCATTCAAACTCACCGAAATAGCTTGGACACACCCTGCTTCCCTTTTCTCACTTTCCATAAACTTTTTATTCCCTTTCTTACCATAGTTTTTTAATTTATTCTTATTATACATCACACAAATATCAATATTACAGATTAAAAATACAATAGAGGGAAAAAGCAATCCTTAATAAGTTTTAATCAGTGCGAAATTTGCATGCCTGTTTTTGTTCGCGTGTCAGGTTAAGCGTTTGCCATGCGTGACACTTGTGCCTTTTACGACCTCCAATATCGCGATGACGATGGTATTTTAGACTACTAAAAGGCCGTTATTTCCGAAAAATACAGAATAAAGTAGTTCGGGACCCCCACTTTTTTCTTCAGTAATGGACAGATCTTATTTAGTGCGCAAATTTACTTAAATTGGACAAAAGTAACGAACCGATTTTTTTAATTCAAAAATGGTCCATGTGAAAAATGAATTTTCCATAGACCTGTGTAATTAATTTTCTTATCTTAAAACAAGACATAAACCAATAAATTTTTTTTAAAAACCGAGTTCCGTGACCCCTATTTATTTCGATTATTTGACGTTACATCGTTGAAAGTTCATTTATAAGAAAATCTTAACAAAATCTATCGAACGGATCTATCGCGGCGACCCAATAACCTTAAGCCTAATGTGATCCATTCTACATTGTATCCAGCGAAAAGTTCTCATGGAATTAAACACTAATTTTAGTGAACTAGAAGTATTAGTGATCATACTGGGATTCCCATGGAGTACAGATTTTATTAGAGACATAGTCTAGTTACAGTGGCAATGCAGTGCATAAAGTATTATGTACAGTTGTATAGGCTACGGCGTGTACCCATCACTAATCGGTCGCAAAATTGCCTACCATGTTAAAAATTTCAGGAAATTAAGAAAACAGATTTTCCGTTAAATTTACGCGAAAATCTGTTTTAAAAAACAATAAAAATAAAAAACAAAAAAAACATAAAAATGTAATTTACGGACAATATTTCAAAAATTCTGGATCCGCAAATTTCCGGACTTTTTTTGTGGTTCCGTAATTTAAATTAACGGAAAAATTTGTAAAATACAATTTGTTTTCCATAATATGAGACAAATTTCTGTACATTACTGTCAAATTTCCCGTGAATTAACAGAAATTCTGTAAATTTACCCTAAATATGTTGGAAATAATGCTGCCAGAACATTCCGTAAAATTTACGGCAGGAACTTTTTAACAGTGTAGAATACCCATTCGTTACTTCTATTCCCAGTTAATGTCGGGCAAAAACGGGCAACATACTTCATACAAATTTGCAACACGCTTGATACTTTTTCAGATATTGACCAGAAAAGTACTTTAAAAGGCATACATGCATACTCATCCCATAGAAACCCGTTTGCAACCGAGTGAATGTTAATTGTGGTAGGCACAAAAGGGACGCCCTGCGCAAACTTCGGTCGCTCACCGGTCGTATTCAATCGTAGGGAGAGATTGCCTATCCAAGTGTGTAGAGCCAGTGGGGAAGTAAGTACGTAATTCCGTTTCTAAAAATTGAAAAAAAAAAGTTGCGTAGAGTGTTTGAAAATTCTCAAGACTGGAATAATACCGAAAAGGCATTGTGGGAAAAAAAGATTCGCCCGTAGAGATTGCGTGTTAAAGGCTGACTCAGAGATTTCGAAATATAATATTTTTGTTTAGAAATTAAAAAATAGTATAGAAATAAAGATATTAACCTAAAATGCTTAATTCCAAAATTAGAGATGAATCGGATGTTTCGTTTTCGTGCAGTAAACATTTATGCATAGCCTACAGTGCCATCGGATACCGTGTATAACAAAATTTCCGCATCCGGAATTTTATAACAAAGATGTGATTTTCTATATAAAGGACTTCGATTTGGGCTTAGTTACAGTGATTATTATACGGACAAGCATTATATATATGCAAAAAACACGATTTGTTTGAAAAATGAGTGCGCCCTCATCGGGAAATCTCTGAGACACCCTTTAACTTTTCCGTGTCTGCGAGTACCGAAGTACCCGACAAAAACGTTCAATTTTCTCGCTAGGTTCTATAGGTTCAGACCCAATTACGATACATATTTAAAACAGACCCTCTGATGCCAAAACTTCCATAGAACCCCTCCGTTTTCCGGAGATATTTGAGATTTAGTTTCATTTACACACATTCTCTGTGACGGACTGATAACGTTTAATCTCTCGCGCAGTACCAATTTAGATATTAGTAATATCTTTCGCAGTCTGTGACACAGACTACACACTTTCCGGACCGCCGTAGTTGGCATGCACGTCCTACCCCTCCCCGGTAAGCCGGGCGAGAGAATATTCATATAAAACAGGGGTGTCCAAGCTTTTTGACACAGGGGCCGCATTGGTTAAAGCCACAACTATTGCGGGCCGCAAACAACTAATCGGGGCCCTCAAGTTTGGTTTATGACGCGCCTCCGAGAGTCTGGAAGTAGGGACCCATATCTATACCAACATTTGCCGAAAAAGGGACCCATAGCAATACCAGAAATGCAGATTTTGGGTCAAATTTAACACAAATGTTCCATTTTTATTGACGTTTTAGCAAATTTGGAAAAAAATTGGCTTCATTTCGAGAAATTGGACTAATTTTCCCACAATTTTTAGAAGATTTTGTTTCCAAATTGATGAAATTGGACTAATTCAAATGACATCTTTTTTAAATCTATTATTTAAGAATTTTATGCATTTTATTTTTTCTGGGAAGTACCTCGCGGGCCCCATGAGAGCTCTTAGCGGGCCGCAAATGGCCCGCGGGCCGCAGGTTGGACACCCCTGATATAAAACATGTTCATCAAATCACAGACAGTACCTGAGTGGTTAGAATTTAAATCTGCTAGCAATCTGATTGTTGGTTTGCCAGACAATTTTAAAACTTCAGTCTGATTTTGGGAATCTTGAAGAACGGATCACAATATAAGGCGATCACTTTTACTTGTGGAGAAACAAATCAGTCTCTATACCAAGTCTCTCCTTTTAAGGAATACTAGCGGGGAGTCAGCGCTGCGCGCGGGCCCCCGCTAGCTGAGTATACCCGCCAGATGAGTATACCGGAATGTTTTTAGGTACTGTATTCGACCTAATTAGCGCCCGGGCGCTTCATATCCATACGTCAAAGCATGGGTAAATGCCCCACTAATGACCCCTACATGACCTTTGACCCCAAAATGACCACTCGAAAACATGACCACAAAAACTCGGACGGCGAAACTCTACCACCATACCAAAATTCATATCCATACGTGAAAGCACGGCCAAGTTACCCAATAACGACCCCTGGATGACATTTGACCACAAAATGACCCCTCGAAAACGTGACCACAAAAGTGGTACGGCGGAACTCTATCACCATACCAAAAGTCATATCCATAGGCCTATACGTCAAAGCACGGTCAAGTTACCCAATAACGACCTCTGGATGACTTTTGAACCCACAATGTCCCCTCGAAAACGTGCCCACAAACATCGTACGGCGAAGATCTACCGCCATACCAAAATTCATATCCATACGTCAAAGCACGGCCAAGTTAACCGATAATGACCCCTGGATGACCTGTGACCCCAAAATGACCCCTCGAAAACGTGACCACAAAACTCGTACGGCGGAGCTCTACCACCATACCAAAATTCATATCCATACTTCAAAGCAAGAGAAGATATCAGTAGCTTCCCACAATGCATTGCTTCCATTGGAAGTTTTTGTACAGTCATGTGAATCGTTAGAGATGAAACACTCTTAAAATGCAAGTTTGTGATCAGTACTGTCAATTATATTCACATCAGTACCTGTACAAAAACCTCCATTGAAAGCAATGCATTGTGGGAAGCTACTGAAATCTTCTCTTTTTCAAAGCACGGCCAAGTTACCCAATAACGACCCCTGGATGACCTTTGACCCTAAACTGACCCCTCGAAAACGTGACACAAAACTCGTACGGCGAAACTCTACCACCATATCGAGGGTCGTCGTGTGCCAAATTGTGTAAACACGTATTTCAATACGGGAATAAATCGCAATCTCATCATAGTGCGCATTTCACACTCCATAGAAAAACGTTTTACACAATTTGGCAAGCCAGTGGTGGATCCATACGTAAAAAGCACGGCTAAGTTACCCTATAACGATCCCTGAATGACATTTGACCCCAAAATGACCCCTCGAAAACGTGACCACAAACCTCGTACGGCGGAGCTCTACCACCATACCAAAATTTATATCAATATGTTAAAAGACGGCGAAACAACAAACAAACCCACAAAGTTGATCTTTTTTAGTATCTAGCAGCTAGGAAATAGTTATAGAATAATGGTGACTAATGTGCTAAAAATCATCAAAGTGGGCAAATTTTACGGCCATTACCTCCTTTTGTCGCGGTTTTTTAGCGCATCTTCTACTTTGTGTGTACCCAATTTTGAAAGCATAGATTCGCCATAAGATAATAATATAACTGAAAAAAGTATTTAAAAAATAGATCAATAGCTCAATAAATAAATCGGCATCTTTATAGATCCATATAGATCTACAAATAGATCGCTATATTTTTAGATCAATATCTAGATTGATCTATAGATTGATAGATGTATAGATAGATCGTCGATGGATCCTTAGATCATGAACTTTGAATTATGAACTATGAACTTTGCTGAGCACATACCATCATCGTTGTGTTTTTTTTTTCATCGTCATGCTCATCACTATAATTATCTAAGCACCACCACCACCACCACCACCACCCTCACCACCACCCTAAAAACATATGGAGATACACCTGCATGAATCGTCAGCTGTGAGGATTTGTGTGTCCCACAGCGACATCGGTTAATTAAGTGTGGACCTTTCCTGAATTCAGATGCCTCTACCCTACCTAATCGGGTGAAAACAACTATCTTATAGCAACCGGATTAAAGGAAGATAGCGAACAAGAAATAGAAAAAAATAATCACAATATATCAGTATTAATGATTGAATTGCATCAGAAAACAGGATATAAGCTAAAATGCTTTGTAAATAGGAATGTCTTATTGGCCATGGAATGAAAGAAAAAACTGTTCATTTTGATTACATACTTTGCAGAAGTAAACCATTTTCCCACTATAAATAATAATAAATATTATAATTACCATTTATTGGATATGGCAATTGTAAAGGTTGCACATTTTCATGAAAATGAATAAAATGCCATCTCAATTTCTTTTCTGAATATCGGTGATCAAGGGACATACACTATGCTACATTGACTCAAGCAAATAGTTGCGTTATTGATAAGTAAATCCACCTGGTATTCAGCGAACAAAGCACTTCAGATTCCGCTTTGTTTATTTGGAACTGCAGAACCATTGTTACTGTCCATGCAGCTGAAAAGATGCCAGGCGTTATAGACTTGTTATCCCCGCCCAGTTTAGGGTAGACGTTTCACATAGAAGCCACTATACGCAAATGAGGTATTGCCATTGATTCCGTCATGCTCTGTATGATGTTGTTAAGTAGCGCATGCAGGACGGAATCAACGGTAATACCTCATTTGTATACTTGGGACTCCTATATGAAATGTCTACCCAGTTTGGATTGAGCTGGCCTCGTTCGCGATTAAAATAAACTTTGAGGTTCTACCGTGAGTTCAATAATTTTGACTGTATATTTCATCATTTTTTGAAAAAAGAAACTAATGTGAACAAAGCTCATGGTAGATATGTTGCTTGGTAAGCTGTGACCTAACATCTTTGTGCAGAACCAAGATCCAGAACTTATTGCTGGACCTCATTTCTATTCAATTTACCACCATGTATTTAGAACAATACAAAAGAAGGGGGTCTATAGCGACCTATGCTAACAACACGGTAAATTGAATAGAAATGAGGTTACGCGGCAAATTACTATAAGTTAAGTTTTGTTTCTGCACAAAGATGTTAGGTCACAGTCTGCCAAACAACTTTCTTTCATGATTTTTTGTTCATCTTTGTTTCCTTTTCGGAAAAATAATTATATAATATTGGATGGCTGAGGTTGATAACAGAAAATATCGCCCGAGACTAGATCAAATATCGGGCGAGTCGAAGACGAGCCTGATATTTTCTTGGCGAGGGCGATATTTTCTGTTATCAACCGAAAAAGTCATCCAATATTATTATTATTATGCAGGAAGAAGCTGACTTGACAAAAATAGTTTTAAAATGGGTTCAAAACTAATAAAAAGAGAGTATTTGCTTGACCAGTTGCCCAATATTTTTGCGTATTGTGTAGTGTTGGGCGGTACGCGCTACTCGCACTGCAGTATTGCACACCAGATGCATAATAATTAAATATACGGTCCAAGTTAATTGGACGCACAGTAGAAGCCTAAGGTTTATTTATTCGTGAAAGAGGGCAAGTATCTTGTGCTTTGCGTCATGAAAAAAATAGCTCAATCTTAATCGGGTGATGAGCACCTGAAATTTGTTTCAACTGTGTGGGTAATAACAATGGCTCTGTACTTCCAGATAAACGTGCTTTTATTCTCTGCATACCGAGCGGATTTACTGGATATCAACAGTTCTATTATTTGCTCGAGTCAATGCAGCATGATGTACATTTACTGGTTACTGATATTTAGGAAAAGAAATTGTGATGACATTTTATTCATTTCCGATCAAATGTGCAACTTTTGCACTAGGCATATACCCCATAGTATTGAAAGGCATAATTAGACAATAATAACTGCGCAGAAATCAGTTACTTCGCCGATATGCGTAACCAATGTCCTTATGCAAGCATCTTTCTCTCTTTGATCCCATGGAGTATTAAGACATGACTTGAAAATAGGTCTTGACAGAGCTATAGTAGGGTTATAAACCAGAATCCCATTCTAGAAGTTTGGGGAAGATGGTTTGAAAATGCTTTTCTATAGCTTGAAGGGTGCCGAATCCGAATTTTTGGGTCCAACCTCTGGGAAATGTGGGGAACTTTGTAAAATGAGGAGGTAAATTAGTACAGGGGTAAATTTGAAATCAATAAGACAAATTGTGTTTAAATGTACACCAATGTATTTGTCTCATTATAAGGATTAAAAAAGGTAGTTTGTATAGGTTCCGACCTTCAGTTACACGGCTACAGCCCTGATAAGGTTCAAGGTCAATCTGGGACAAAATAAATCCAATGCTCAGATTTTGTTGAAACCGGTGTAAAATTATTGCCCTGATCATACTGAAGCAGAAAATTAATTTCAATTCTTTGGGTGACAGCTCTGTATACAATTTGAGGTCAAGTTTTGGTGACCCCTATAGACCATGTAGAACCTTGTTACATTTTTGCCACTAATTACGAAACCAAATGCCAAACATTGTAAAATAAAGCAAGACGAACAATTTGACACCAGTTTCAACAAAATCGGAGCACTGGGTAACGTTTACCCCCAGGATGACCTTGAACCTTAATAGGGCTCTACCTGCTAAAGGTCGATACTATAGACAAACTATACCTTTTTAATCCTTATAATGAGACAAATACATTGGTTTACATTTAAACACAATTTGACTTGATTTCAAATTTACCCCTGTACTAATTTTACCCGCTTATTTTACAAAGTTCCCCACGTTTCCCAGAGATTGGACCCAAAATTTCGGACTGCAGCACTCTTCAAACTATAGAAAAACATTTTCAAACCACCTTCCCCAAAATCTAGAATGGAATTCTGATTTATACTCGCTTTATACTCGCTGGGAGCAAGGAAGATATAACCTCAAGGCCTCTCAGTGGTGATTCTGGATGAGCTCAGAGAATATAGGCAGGTGACTGCCCGTTATATAGGTTAAAAAGCAGAAACCTTGAAATGCTTATTCCCTCTGTTTATTTGGAAGCTAATGCAGTTGGCAGAGGATGGGTGTGATATGCTCTCGTCGACAAGACGATCTTTTCAACTTGCTGAATCTTGATCATTCTCTTTCTGGGAGTTGCAGGACTCAGCCTTGATGTACCAAAGGCGTGGACCATTGATGGTGGATTGTTCATGAAGACACTGTCACAACTTGGCCAAATTTTTGTCCCTAGTGAGAGCCAGTGCAGCTTTGCTAGTTGTTTGTAATTTCATTCTTAGTGATGAGTCGGAGATGACACCATTAAGGGTCCGGTTTCTTCAGCTGTCAGACGGATGAATAAAACCACAAATGATGTATTATCATACACTGTAAAATAACCGTAATTTTAAGGACCCCGTAATAGGTACTTTAACAGTATTTGCGAGAAGAAGAACAGTAGCCGAGAAACCGTGAATTTACGGGGACATGCCCGCTACACATTTTAAGCTATTTCATATATTAGCGTGCAATGACCGTAATTTGAAAACGGGGCATTTCCCAGCAGCAATGTGGTCCTGCCGAAATGCCATAATACTGTCAATTGCCCGTGAATTTATAGAAAATCCGTATAAAAACGGTCAATTGCCCGTTACAGCTTAAAATGTACGGGAATTTTCCCGTAAAATCACGGGTTCCCGTACTTTTCTTCTCACTATAAATGTCTTGTATTGGAGGAAATGCATTGTGAGCCTAACACTATACCTCTTGGTGTAACTATACTTGATGGTTCAGTTGTTACACATTTTGCGTTAACTAACTTAGTTTATCTAGAAAAACAAAGTTTATCACTTGATAAACTTAGTTTTTCTATATTTTGAGCATTGCGCTTGCCATACACGCGCAATGCTCAAAATTATTTGATTAACTAAGTTTCAAGTGATAAACTTAGTTTTTCACTAGAAAAACAATGTTTTATCAATAAAAACAACATGTTTTTGCACGCGCAACGCTCAAAATATTTGATAAACTAAGTTTATTTCAGAAAAAACAGTTTATCAACTAATAAACTATGTTTTTGCACGCGCAATGTTCAAAATATTTGATAAACTGAGTTTTTTCAAGTGATAAACTTAGTTTTTCACCAGAAAATCTATGTTTATCACTGAAAACTTTTTTGCACGCTCAATGCTCAAAATATTTGATAAACCAAGTTTATCTCAGAAAAACAGAGTTTATCAACTGATAAACTTAGTTTTTCTCGCGCAATGCTCAAGATATTTGATAAACTTAGTTTATCTAGAAAAACAAAGTTTATCACTTGATAAACTTAGTTTATCTCGCGCAATGCTCAAGATATCAGAAAAACAGTTTATAAACTATGTTTTTGCACGCGCAATGCTCAACATATTTGATAAACTATGTTTTTGAAGTGATAAACTTATAGTTTTTCACCAGAAAAAACTATGTTTATCACTGAAAAACAATGTTTTTGCACGCGAAATGCTCAAAATGTTTGATAAACTAAGTTTTTCAAGCGATTAACTAAGTTTATCAGAAAACTCTGCTAGGCCTATCTGACTGAAAAACTGTTTTTCGCAGATAAACTAAGTTTTTCAATTTAATAAGTAGAGTTTCAGAAAAACTAAGTTTTTCACTTGATAAACTTAGTTTATCTAGAAAAACAAAGTTTATCACTTGAAAAACTCAGTTTTTAACTAAGTTTATCATTTGATAAACTTAGTTTTTCTATAATGCGACGCCAACCATGCGCTATTTGGAAGCTGGTCCCGGCTGCGATCGCGTTCTCTCGAGTATGTGTGCTGATAAGGGAAAGCGCTGATCCCGATCTGTGCATTCCCTGAAATGAGCTAAAATGTTATGGTATGGTTGGGCACCAGTGATCAGCGACCATTGTGAAAGCGATACCCCCGCGGACAAAGCTAAGCGCTATAATCAATTCTGTATTATTATTATTATTATTATTCTTATTATAATTGAAGCAACTTCGCTTGCCAACCATAGGTGTAGGATAACTTGCCGTCAAAATACCAAGCCCTTTCATAACTTGGGGGCCCGCGCCCAAATGGATGCTGTTTATCTTTCTTATTGGCAAATACCAGAGTAAGTGACATCAAATTCAAGCTTAAATGACCAGGAGAATGCAATTACACCCTCCCGCATCCCATAAACTCAAGACCTACCCACCCACCTAATTTTGGGATGGCAATATTCTAGGACGAGCGTTCATCACTCATGTCACGCGTCTGGGTCATGCGTTTGTGGTTTGTCACGTGCGTAAACACAGATAATAGTTAACCATGGAAACCACGTTCGGTTTTTTTTAACCAAAACTCTGGTCATGATGGGGTACATCAAAACGACAAATAACAAGGAAAATGAAAATCGGTTGTACGATTCAAAAATGGCGGTCCTCCCCAAAAAACCAAATGTTTATGACGCGCACCAAATTCTCTGCCAAAAAAATCGAGAACCACTTTCCCAAGGACCTTTTCCATAAAATTGCTCATCATAAGGAGAACATATTACATTTGCCTACTTTGATGAAATAAAAAATTAAAAAGATACTCCAGTAAACAGTAGTCTAGGGATCGTGTTGTCACTTCATTTACTATAGCAAAAGCGTCCGCGTCGCGGCCACTGGTACAGGAATATCCGGCAGTCTATATTCGTTTTATTTCATTTTCCTATAAACTGCCGGCGATGCTCATAATTTGCTGTTTTGATATTGCTTTAGGTTTTAAATTGTTATAATTGAATTGTGATTTTGATCAAGCTGTGTCTATGCCATTATACTTGGGTCTTTTGAAGGCCGGCATCTAGACGTGTTCGCTGACCTTGACCTGCTGACACACAAGCTTGATCTTTTACTAGAACTTCTTGTATAAGCTGATCTGTAAGTTGTATTCTGGTATTAACTATATTTAATTTGTATTTAAGAAATTGTTATTTAATTCTTATTAGTGTGTTCTGGAAGTGTAGTTTGGGATACTAATCAGAGATTCATTAGACAGGAGACCTAGGGAGGGAAGCACATGAAACGTGGAATCAATTGCAGTAGGAGTCCGTCACCAAAACATGTTCAACAGGGATGATTCGCTACCTTACCATTCCACATTCCCGGGCTAACATTGACAATTTAATCCTATACCACCATCCAGGACCCTGACAGCACCTCAGCTTGTACAGACATTCTAAAACCAAAAATGGCCCATTCCATGATGGGCAGTCAACACGGAACTCAGCAAATCCGGACATTCCTAAAACATAATGAAATCTTCTCAACATCCGTCTATGGCATGCCCGTTGTCCGTAAAAAGACGGTCTCTATTATGATGAATTATTGAGAGATGAGAATGATTGTGGACATTTTGTGATAACTGAAACATGGTTGGCTGATAGCGATCCTGTGGTCATTGCTGAGTGCTGACTGAGGGATATTCCTTCCTGCCACTTTCCCAGGAAGTCTTATGACCATTTCGGTTGGTATTGGGATAATCCACAATACTTGCCTAAACATTCAAAAATACACCCACAGCATTAACACACCTTCTTTGCCAGGCTTGGGGGTATGTATAAACAAAACTAGTGTTGGACTCATCCCTGTGTATCAGTTTCCACCACCTTCCAGGGAAATGGTCTCAAAATAAGTCAATTCTTAAATGAGGTATCTTTCTTAAGGAAGATTGCTCTGTTCCCGCTTAAAACGTTATGCGGGTGAGTTTGACAACGTGCATGTCGGACCTCCCCGCAAAACCGGAGTCGATTCATTTGGAGATTCTGGCGGACTAATTGTTTTCATCAACATATCCATGGCCCTACCCATAAAGTTGGTCACACTCTGGACCTGATCATATTTCGTATTGAAGATGGATTAGGTGCTGGGTGGGGCCTATTGCCTGGGACTAGGCTTGATCATCGGTTGATTAATTGTACGAGTAGCAGCCAGAAATCACCACTAATGAGAACTGAGTGCACATCAGAAATATAAAGAATATTGACAAGGGATCTTTCAAAGGACATTTCATCCATGATTTGGCAGTCTTGACCTTCTTGAGGGCTCAGTTGATGAGTGCTTGGTAATGTTGGGGAGTCTTTAATTTAGGTGTACTCGATTCCCATGAACCTCCTCAACAGCGTTCCCGCATTATTAGACCACGATCACCTTGGTTAATAAAGATATTGTATGATGCAGACGTGAAACTTCGAGACGTTTTTAGAGAGAAAATGGGCTAATGTAAATAAACTAGAAATAGTGTCGATCTGGATGCATACAATGTTACAATCAGCAGGGACTGGTAAACTCATTCATCAGGCTAAGGAGGTATTTATTAAAGAGACAAACAATTAGAAAATGCTAACAACAAAACCATATGTTTGCTACTATGAATAAGCTTCTGAACCCCAAAACCAAACAACTTCCAAGTAATTCAGATACTGAACTAAGTAGCTCATTTGCAAGGTTTCAGCGACAAGGTATACAAAATCAGACGGGACCTTGATAAATTCTCAGGTTAAACTCGCAAGAATGATCCAAGTGGGACAATACTTGATGAGACAGCCCATGATGCAGTGTAATCCAGTTCCTGTTGAAGAGGGTAACAAGGTGGATTCTGTCAACTCCATCAAAATCAAGTTCCTTAGACACCATTCCATTGGTGTTATTAAGGAGAATGTTGAAACTCTGGCTGAGCCATTAACACTGATAATTAACAGTCTATCCGCACTCGGGGTGTTTCCCAGCTAAGTCCGGGAATTGCTGTAACCATTCTCAAAAAGCCATCCCTCGACAAAGAGGGCTCCCACAAAAAACTATCGCCCCTGTGTCAAATATAGCTGCGTGTCTAAGTTCATGGAGAAAATAGTGAGTGACCAGATAAAGGATCGTCTTGTATCAAATGACTTAAATGAGGAGTTTCAGCAGGCTTTAACAAAAAGGAACGGACACAGCACTGAAAACGGCACTTTGCGTGTCAAGACGATATCCGCAATGCAATTCACAACAGTAAGGCAGGGATATTGTGTGCTGGTAGATCTTTCTGCAGCTTTTGATACTGTTGATACATGCCATTCTTTTGGATTAGGTTACGTGATACTTTTCAAATTCAAGGTACTGCCTAAAAGTGGATTCGGTTATTACTTGAAGAACCGCCTCTTTTCGTGTGCGCATTGGGGATGCAATTTCAACAAGCATCATCTCGCTTTCGGTCCTCCTCAGGGTTCTGTGGTCGGCTATCTTTTTCATAATGTTTACACATACTGGATGCATCAATCATCCGGAAGCACAATATTGCTTTACACTTATGCTGATATGTTCCTCTTCTATTTGACATTTGATCCTAAGATGATGGTGATGCCAAAACATGCTTTCAAAAGACTCTATCTTTGTATTGATGAATATCAGTGAGGAATGCGCGTTTTGTAACAACTCAAAGAAATGCTGAAAAGGACAGAATTTTCATCGCAGTGATTCCTAATACACAAATCGCCTCAAGATATACCATCAGGGGTCGGGGACAGGGATGTTCCCCAGTCGTCGGCAATTAGAAACCTTGTGGCGCCTGTTTGATCAGAACCAATGCTATGGACTGAAACATGTAAAGGTCATCATGAAGTCTGTGTAACTTTCACCTCGCAATAGGACCGATCCGCACTTTATCACATTTGATGAGTTGTCATCATCTGTCCGTCATGTTTTATCGCGAATTGACCTATGCCAATTCACTTGGTAGGGAATGTCGGCCCAGAGATCGGAGAAAACTTAAGATTTTGCGTCTCACCTTCTCCCCTTGTTAATAGAGCAGCCAGACTGGTTTTCAGATCTGATAGGACACAGCCACACCACTCCTTAAAAGAGCTCCATTGGCTACAGATCAGTAAGCATGCTGTCTTTAAGCTTATGCTTTTTACCTACAAGGGTATTTACGGACAATTGCCATCTTAATTGTCCGAATACCTCACTTTGTATATTTCTGGCAGGCCAGGATTGGTTTCTACAGATGACAAGACGGTCCTCACTGTTTCCCGCAAAAAAGGTCAGTGGGTGACAGGGATTTCAGCACTGCGGCCCCCCCCTAGGCTATGGAATCTTTGCCTTAATCTTCTGTTCGCCACTCCAAGTCCATTGTATGTTTAAGGAAAAGCTCTAAAATTTCATCTATTCCTAAGAGTTCATTGTGTGCGTAAGTGTTTTTTGTTATTGCCCCTCACATGATATTTAATATGCAGATGTTTTCTTTTTTTTGTATTTTATAGTTTTGATGTAAGTACTTATCTCTAGGTAATCCAAACAGTATTGTATAAGAGAACCTGTTTAGGCTACAATAGTATTACTCTTATTTTGTAAAGCGCTTGGAATTGTTTGAGAAGGCGCTGCTATATTCAAATGCCGTTGTGTATTGTATTGTATAGTAGTACGATTTCAGGGGCCAAAAAATTTGAATAGATGTCACATAAAATGCTTAATTACGCTAATTAGCACTATAATACGCCATGGACATTTGCGCAGCCGATATTTAGGCAATTACAAATAATTTTTAGTGTTAAAAAAATGGTGCGCGAAAACAAGTGGGTTCCACGTGGACCCCCCCCTTATACAGTGTTAAAGGCGCAACGGAGATTGTGAGGCACCAAAGATTTCGTCATAATACTAATTTCACTACAGATAAGACAATCAATAGATTCTTACCCTGTATTTGCTACAGAAATGTCTGAAAGAGATTAAAAAGGGCGATTTTGTTTTGCTTATTTGCAATATTAAAACTAGGTGAAGTCTCGTATTCTGCTCCTATACGAAATTGAAATTTCACAATTTTGTGCAAACGAATCATTCTCATCTTAATCTTTCAGATGGGTATTTTTTGATGGAAGGCTTTGCATCAGGGGCAAAAATCCGTACTTTTTATATTTTTTGGGACACCTGGGTATATGAAATCTTCGTTACACCTTTTAATGTTTGATAGGATGTACTTTTGCAGCAGATGTAGCGCCTAAGTAAGTTAGTTTGCAGGAGCTTAGGGGGTGTGGGTCATATATACTTTCCGCCATAATTTTCCTTTCAAACTTCGAATAAATAAGGTTTCATCGATATGAATGAAAAATTCAAGAAGAAAAAAATTGGGGGTTCCACCGATGTCACTTTTGAGTTAAAACCTTTACAAAATACACACTGTTCTCCAAATTAACTACATAAAAGTTATGGAAAATCATTTTTTCGAGGACCTTTTTGGTTATAGCTAAAAATTAGCCATAATTTTGTTGCGATTTTTTTATATAAGGTGCGCACTCATGTCAGCTTTCTAAATAAAACAATAAAAACATGGGGTGTCAACGAGGTCTTTGAGAAATTTATGCGAAAATCCTATTTTCTGAAAAATGAAGCCCTTGCGACATCTTAGTGTCGTATAGCGCCGACAAAAAACAGAATAATAACGCCCAACGTGCTTGAGCGCGTATCTCTGAGTGTGCGTACCAGCGAGTTCGACCCCAACCAGCAATCACCTCTGTGCATGATCACCAGGACATTGCATTCATAGTCTGTGATGATTCAAATAGTAGTCTTTCTTTTTGTTTTCTTTGTGCTTTCTTGTTATGTATTCTTCGATCTATTTTCGCTTTCACCTTTTACTGTTGGACTAAGGGTGACAGGCCACAAGTCTTGTTTGGGGGAAAAGTGGGACAACGCTTCTAATGAGAGGGCCAATTCCTCTCCCCATTTCCTAACTGCCTCCAAGATGCCAGGGAGGGACACAATGAAGAAACTAGTGTTTGAACACAAAGAACAATAAGAAATGAGGGCTGGTGTTCAAATGCTTCAGTTATTTTCAGCTGCCCTCAATTTAATTTTTCCAATCTGAGCGGGTATTGCGACCGAAAAAACATCCCATTCGCGGGGTAAATACTGATTTTCCACAAGTCGCCATCATCTGCGAAGGTCTAATGCTCCACCCACTCGCGCGCTCGTGGTTAATTCAGGCCGGTAGTCCCGCGCCGCGTGGAATTTTTTTGAAAAGCCCAGTTGAAAAAACAAAAAAGGCTGACAGCGTGCGTATTTTTCATGCGCCTAAAAAAACCGTACGGCGCTCCGCAATTGAAAATCGCTGCGTCCTTTGAGCAAAACCACACTTTTTAACACATTGTTTTTGTTTCTTTATTGTTTGTCTGTCTGTGGTTTTCATTTTGTACAAAACAAACAAACAGTTTAAGTTTAATCTTTTTCTTCGCATTTTTCTTTCCCCGTGTACTTGTTGTTCTTACGCTTCTTGAGGATTTACAGGCGTCTTTTAAGATCTGCATTTCAAAGATAGGCCCCTGTATCAGACCGAATAAGACTCCCCACAAAGAAATACAAACTGGAAATAAGAAAAAATTAGTCGTTTGAAACGATTCGTATTGGGAATGAAAATCAAACATTGTGAAAGATTTACTTGAAAAGGTAATAAAAATCAATAATGTGAAAACAAAAAGCAATAATACAAAACAAGTGAGAAGGAAAAAATCACTTTGTAATTCTAACAGAATCATCCGTTTTCCTCCCCACTGAACAGAAAACTACAGAACTTTAAAAAAACTTACTTTACTTTTATTCTCTTTTCTTTACTGAATTTTTTTGCCCACCTATAATTATTTAATAAAAAGAAATAAAGAGAGAGAGGAAGAGAGAAAGAAATTAAGATGAATGAAAAAACGAAATGGGTAAAAAATAAAGAGAAAGATGTTTCTATAAATAAAAATAATAATTTGTAAAAAAGAAAGAAAAAAAATCATTAAGGTGGCTGTTAAGTCAGGAATTCCAAGGAACTGTTGTTTGCCGTATCTTCTTAATGATTGTTGTCCAACATAATAAAGTATACATATTTGAGAAGGAATGCTCAGGGAATCCAAATAGGATAACATTTTTTTCCCAAAAATCGTATTTAGTAGGAAAATCATAAAACATTGTGATTTTCACTCATCTTTTTTTGGTTCCCTTAAGAAATATAGAAATGTTATAAAAATGTGCCTTGTTGCGTTTTTGTATTCCAGAGTCATAGTTCTAAGGGTGCGGTATTTCCCTTTTTTTCAAATTCTGCACTATTTATCAAATTATTTTGCCAAAATTTAAAAAAAACGCGTGTTTCAATTTGGAACAACGCCAAGATTGTTCAAAAGGTTGACATAATCACGATTTTTAAACCAAAATGAAAAACTAAAAAATACCGACCTAGATTTTGATATGCTCTATACGATGCTTTCATTTCTTACCTGTGCTGATATTGATTTCGAGTAACTGGAACCGAAATCACGAATTAAGCGCCGCAGTGCCACAGAGAAATCGCCATTTTGTCCAAATATTGTCCTGTTTCGCTACAAAATATAGCTTATTCCAAAACACAGTTTTTCCTCTCTTTCTTCACCTGCTTCTGCACATAAATTGCTTCATCTGAATACTTATGATCAAAATTTCAACAGTTTTATGAGGCTCAATCGTGAAATTAAATCCCATTCGTTGCAAAAGCATCTCACGTGGGCAATCATTTTACAATTGCATACAAGTTACCATGGGTATGCGTCCTATCGAATAGATGCATCAAGGCGTTTTCTTATGCGCTCATTACATCGCGCGCGCCGAATAGCATAGACTCGTATTGCGTAATACTCGAAATTACCGCCCTTTTGCAGTGCAGGCCCAGGTGATTTTTTTTGGCCAAATGCGTAACATAGTAAAAGTTAATAACAAAATATGAGGAAAATAAGAGATATAGATTCTTTAAATATATGGAAAGAAACAGTAATAGTCGTTAAACATGAAAACACTAAACTGGCCCATTGCTAAGTCCTGACTTCACAGCCACCTTAAACCGAAACCAATCCTAGGCCTGATCAATATAGATCTGACTCAACACTCATGTGATTTTTGCCTTTTGGTCAAATTTCTTCGTGAATGTCCTATTGACAAACTTTTGTTTGATCTTATAATTTTTTTAATTTTTTTTCTAAATTGTATTTTTGCAGAATGGTAAATTCAGGAAACAGACTTTCTCAAAGTTATAATAAACTCTGCTGCCGCAAGAAATAAGAAATATCAGGAACAAAAACTTTCCTCAAAGTTATAACTATCTAAGCATGAATAGATATCACTTGTGGTTTTATTTATTTTTTTTTTAGGGGCTGGTCGTTTTCTTTGTTATCGTCCTGCTTGGTCCTACTCAGTGTGTCTGCAAGTTTTCTTTTTTTGTAAATTTGAAGTGTTGATTTTTTGATAAAACAAAAACCCCAATACTACGACGGGAAAAAAGAAAAGCGAAATGAAGAAAGAAAGAAAGAGAGAGAAGAGAGAAAGAGAAGAAAAAGGAGAAAGAGAAGAGAAAAGCAGCAAAGAAAGAAGAGACAACTAAAAGAACAAACTAAAAAGCAAACTGAAAAAGAAAGATAACTAAGAAGAAAACTAAAAAGACATAAATTAGCACGAAACTAAGAAGAAAAAAGAAAGAAAAACTAAAGATAAAGAAAAAACCTAAAAAGAAGGAAAGAACACTAAAAGCAAAAATAGAAAGAAAAATTAATAAAAAGAACTAAAATCAAAGAAGGAAGAAAACTAAAAAAAAGAAACAAACAAACACAGAATCAGAATGCATGAGAAAAAGCTGAAAGAAAGGAAAGAAATGAATTATTGCAATTTCTGTTTATTTTTAGTTTATTATGTCGATGTTCGAGGTCAAGCGAAACATCAAAGCAACTTTTGCCATAAAATAATAACAACATGCGAGAACATCGAATCTCACGCAGCATAAACGTCCGCGTACTATTTACGCTGCCATTTGGTCATAGAAATCGCCCTGGTGACACGCATACCCCAAATTTCCCCCAAATCGCTCGAGGAATGCCGGGAAATATCCTGCTTCGCGGCCGGGCGTACACAACTACGCACGGCTTCATTCGAATCGTGCCTAGTCGCCACTTCTAGTTAGTAATTATAGCTCGGTGGTTATTCATGTTTTGCGTGAAAAAGCTTGCTACGCGGGATGTGCGCTCTTGTCTGTTAAGCACGGGCATTCCGACCCCGATCAGGCTGCGGAAGACATTCGGAAGATATAGGCTTGGAACGATGCCAAAAGAGATATATGACCCAAACTCGTAGGTGAGTGACCCGTACTATTCTTTGATACAAAAATTCGTATAGGAGCAAATACTAATTCAGCCTGTTTTATATTGAAAATTGAGGCAAGAAAATCGCTTTAAGTTCACTTTCAAGAAGTTCTGGTTGGGGTCTTTTCCATTACTAAGCGGGAGGCCCGCGCTTCGCGAGGGCTCCCGCTAGTTGAGTGACGGGCGCGATCACTGAAACTGAAGCGATCACTGAAGAAGTGACACACTATGCATGGCGGAGACTTCACCAAACCCCGTCTCCTGGAAACTTTAGGACTCCCGAGGCCAAATTTTGTATTTTAAACACTTTAAAACCTTCAAATTCAGTACCTATAGCTCACAATAGTTACCGATTTCTAAGAAAATGTCAACTGAATCTTTAATCCCGTATAACATTCCGTATATTGTATTTTTCTCGTATTTTTTTTAAATATAAAACAGATTCAATATTTAATCCAGTATAAGTTTCCGGGTACTTTTTTGAAATCAAAAGTAGCCTACTCGTACCTCCCAGTGGGGTAAGCTGTAGCTCCCGTTTCCACATATTTTCTCAGACTCCTCAAACTCCATATAAAGTTCTCGCCATGTAGATGCCCTCCCCCCCCCGGCACAACCATCCGTAGTCGTATTTTTTATTCATCCTAGTTGCAGCATATCCTGTTAGTAGCTAGGCCTCTATATAGTCCATTTTTTTCGAAATATTAAAAAAAAAAAAAAAAAAAAAAAAAATTTCAGTATTTTTTTTTTTTTTCAAAACCCTGTTGGCGTGGGGTAACCCGTTTAGAATCCATACATACGACAATCAAAGCGAAGAACATAAATTTATTTCTGTCCCCACACCGTGTGCACTATAAAGGCCGGTAAGTTATTGCTGTACCGCATTGCGTCTTACTCGTAATCGCCAGTTGGCACGCGTAACCACCGTCGCAAAGCTCCACACACACGCGCCGCTTAGTAACCGTACAAACAAAATGGTTGACACGCGAACCACCCGTCGGCAACGCACCAGCTACGCGCAGATTAGTAACCGGTTACCAAAACAAACTGGTAATTTATCATAGCAACCGTGCACATTTTCGTTGATTTTTCGGCCCATTTATGAAACGATTTCGTCCAAATATTGGGGAGAAACCCCTTCCGGTATCCGCACGCACCTTTCATGTGAATTGCGCAATATGGATCGAATCTGACGGAGCCTTTTGCGAATATACAAACATACCACAAAAACAACATTAGCCAAATTATAGGATGATGAAATATACGTATTGATACAATATTGGTGCACGAAAAAAATCTCTCGTTGCCACCTTCAAGCCCACATCTTTTTTCCTAGCTCTAAATGATTCTTGCCTTTGTTTCCTTTCCTGTAAGCGCCTTGCCTATACTTTCGGCACTCTATATAATAAGGCTTTTCACCACTGAGCCAGTGATCGATCACTTCTGCGATTCGATAGCCGTCTGTAGACTTCAAAAACAGCTTACCAAATTTATTTATAATATTCGCCATCTCTGTACACACACATCGCGGTTGTGCTTCCTCAAATAACAGCACATATTCGTCCACCCAATACATTGAACTTACGTAAGAGTTATTCGCCATGTGAATTTCCTTACCCAGTCCGTTCAATTTCACGAGCGCAAAACTACAATCTGTGTGGAAACAAACCAAGGTTGGTAAGTCATTCCCCCCCGCTTAAAAGTGGCCATCTACTTGGCATTAAAAAGTCAACTACAACCAGTGCCGTGTAAATACCTCAAAAGAAGTATTTCGTGATGAAGCAGCAGCCTCATTAAATCCTTCTTGGACAAACTTGACATCGAAAACTAAGGCGCATGCGGCATGCTCGTATAGTATTCAGAAACGGCTGCACTAGTCTTCAAAAACAGCGATCGATCGCAAAAGTCTATCGATCGGCCGCGGCTCAGGTGTGAAAAGCCTTAATGTCTCATCATCATCGTTATTGTTATATTACAATAGAAGCAAACCATAACTAAATAAAACTTTTTCTACTAAAATGTCGAACGTTACAAACATAAATGTTAACACCAAAGTTTGGCATGCATCGGAGGGTGCAGTCCCCGATTGATTATAGGAAGAGTTTAAATTAACACCAGAATTGTCTATTTGGCACCGGTGTGTTATAAAAAATAATTAGCACCGCAGTGGTGAACATTAACAACCAAGCAGTATTATCATACATGGGAACACCAAAAATTGTGTTAATATAACACTAACATGGTGGAATTTAACACTGAAATTGTGTTAAATATAACACCAGTGGGTGCGGTCCACTATCGATTCAGGAGGGTGTTAAAAAATTAACACCCATGGTTTTTATTAAAAGTTTATTACCCTGTACAGTGTACATATTGTCCCTAATGGGCGTAGTGTGTCAAGCGATTGTTCAGACAACTATTAAAGAGACAATGGCACATTTGAAAAATAGTGCGCCCCTCAAGATTTTTCAAAATTGATATTTTTGCATGAAATTGGTTGTAAAGCTTGTATATACATAGCTCTCACCTGAAATTATTAAGACCAAATGAGCGTTCTTATGGGTAAACAGAACGATTTTATAATTAATGTCGCGGCGACATTAATTCAGCAGACGACGGAATGGCGGTTAATACAAGAAAACGCCAAGCCCGTATGAATGTTTCCCACGGCATGCAACCCTGTCATTTCATGTTCATTTGAAAGTAGAGGTCTTTCCTTTACAACATATCTCCCACCCCATCAATCAATGATGGGGGACCTGGCGAAGTGTTGACATTTGTTGTGAGCTTGTATGGTAATTGTCTAAGAAAAACTACACCTGCGACGAGGAAATGCCTTTAAAAATGAGTATTTTTCATAAAATAATGATTTGGTAATTAGAATTAGGATCAAAGATAGTTAAATTAACGGACAGAGCTGGAAATGGTTAAGTTTATGTCCGTCCATGATGAAATGTGCCACCTCAAGAAAATGACCTCTAGCGGCCTTGCCTGAACCAATAAAACAAATACTGGATGGAGCGTAGACACTTACAGGGCGCTATTTCCCGGCTATTTCATATTGGAAGGCCGTTTTTCAGCAGCCGTAGAATTATTATCTCCGATACTAAGTATTCTAATTTTACACAATCATTCGTGTGCGAGCATTAGACATTTTTGAGCTTAAATATTCAAGGTATTTGTTACTAGCCAGTTACCAATTAATGCAACCGTGTTAAAAATCATCATTTTTTGAAGAATGGGGGGCGCTCTTCAAAAAATGGCTATTATTGCTTTATAGGTCCTAGATCTTAAACTATCCTGGAATTTCTAGGACTAAGTCGGGCGTATAGTAGACCTCAGAAATGAAAGCAAAACAATGAAACAAAACAAAATAGGCCTACATGTGTTTTAGTTGTTTTTTTACATGAGGTTAGTTTCAACATGGAAGTTCCCGGGGGGGGAGAGGGGGTGGGTAATGGTATTATGGCCGGGAACCACCCGAGTTACAAAAAACGCGAGACCTGGACATGTCTCGAGAACTTTGCAATATAGGGTATCAACAATGCAACTTACAATCTCTGTCTAGTCTCCTATAGGGTATCAAAATTTCCACTTTTCAGTTTCAGATAAAGTATAAAATCAGCCAGGAATCTATTAGATGATGATTTTTGTGTTGAAATCATGTTCAAACAGAATAAACCCATAAAGTTCAGCTCAACGATGGGATGTGTGAAATGGTAGGCTATTAAATATACTTGGCCAAAGGTTTCGGATAGGGTGTCTATTAATAGGTCTGGTTCTCGGATAGGGTATTAATTTGAACAGATCGTGTGATCTAAGATTCGTTTCTGGTCTAACATAGGGTCACCGCCAGAATCCTTGTAACTCGGTGGTTACCCAGGCTCGTTTACAGGTTACCCCCCCCCACCCCCGGGGAGTTTCCTGTAGTTAGGCTGTTATTATACGTATTTTAAATAGATAAAATTTTTTATTAATATGGGGGGGGGAAGATTCTGCATAGATTATGATGTGTTGCAGTTGTGCAAAAACAAAAAATAAAACGATATTTCCTTGGCAGGAAAACTTGGGCCTACTGGATGCCGAGTGAACCAGACTCGGCTTTGGCCGTATATCGCAAATTTATACGCTAGAGGGCCACAGGGCATATCTGAGCATGCGCAGAATGACTAGTCTTTCTGCTGTCACCTTTCCCGCTTGCTGTTTCACCTTCTGAAGACTACATACAATCCAACTATTTTACGTGCCATCTCGCTGTCCACTATCCTCTTTTCGGTGGGTATTGTTACAAAATGTGTTGTTTTATGTGCTCTCTAATTTTGAGCTCGTAACAAAGCATTTGTACGCCTGAAATACAATAGCGATTTTGGCAGACTTGCATGACATGCATGCATGCATGATCATTGTATCATTCATTGTTCATCATGTTCATTTACGGTATCGCAGACTTATGTTTCACATCGTCATCGTATTTTAGAGTTATCTACTTCGCAGATATGGGTGAAAATTATGATTGCTAAACTTTTTCCAATATAGGCCAGCTAACATGGCTAAGCCTCCTAAGCTGCAAGCATGATGCTAGCCTAGGCTAGGCCCTAGGCTAGGTTAGGTATTATTAACATCACTGACGTGTCATGACTCAGCCTCATTCAGACACTAGTTTTTCAAATACAAATAGCCAGACGAGCTTAAAAGCTCTTCTGGAGTTGGTAAGGTGTGCTGTATTCCATGGTACTGATGCCGTCATGGTATTGGTCTAATGTAGTACTATACCAGCTCCTACTACTAGTACTAGCCTACAGTACTAGTACTACTTCATGACTAGACTAGGTGTACTCTACTTAACGAAACTTTAGCACCTTATTTTTTTGTCCTTAATCTGCATTCAATGCATTCATGCAGGCATTGTACTATTGGAAATTGAATGTGACTCGTGAGGTGGGCACTAAACATGCTAAACTAGCACGCGCTGCGCGTGACAAAAAAAACCTGACATGGGCTTTGGGCTAGCATAGCCTACCTATCGGCCTACCTACAGCACAGACATGACAGACCTAGCTAGGCTAGGCCAAGCAGTACACTACTCTAGCCTCAGCCTGAATTCTTAACATGCTTAAATTGAACATCTAATCTATTGGCAAATGTACATGTATGATGTATGGGTCTGAACTATTTCGATTAAATGCATAATACTGCCTTCCCTTACCTCATTTTAGGTAGGCCTATGACATGATCAGAATAGTAATAGCATGAATAGGCTATGCCATTCCAATTTTCCATTTGGACTAAGGCCTAGGCTAGGCATAATTTTTTTTCACAACAAGTTCGTATTTCCTTCCAAATCATCATTTTCATGTTTGACCATGTTTGATATCACTCATGCACTGGATATGGGTCGCATTTCATAAATTGGTCTGTCAAATATGGTATACAAATATGAGATATCACTTGTCGCACAAATTTTATGTTCTTCTAACTAGTTCTAAGTAAAATATTTCAGGAAATATTGAATGCATTACAAAAAAAAAATTGGTGTCATTTTGTATATAGCTAATTTTGTTCTTTTATAATGCAATGTCTCATTTCATTTGAGCATGAGTGATAATACATGTATGATGAATAGCGAAGTTACATTTGAAATTGTCCACGTATGTTATGGTGGAGCCGTTGGAGGAGCAGTTAGTGGAGGAGCAGCCCATAGACTTGCACATAAAAACTGAAAATACACTAATTTCTGAACTTTGTACCTAAAAAAGTATTCACTCAAGGAAGATGTTTTTTTCGCATAAGCATTGTTAAATACTTTTAAACTAAAGATGCAAATTCTGAAGAAGAAAAAACCTGCGGGTGCATTTAATGATTACAGGGTGAGTAAAATTATACAGGGTAGAAAAATACCTTTTTGTGATTGGTTGTGTCACATTGGTAAACGTGTCTTAATCCTTACAACGTTTGAGACCGGTTATTTTGCACTGGTCATGTTTTAAAACAAAATATCCTATATGATACAGGGTTGTTCAAATTGTATAGATGAGTTGACATGTGACGTCAACGCCGGGCAACGAACAAAGCACTGCCCGGCAGTATGCGTGAGCATCTGCAGGGCTTGTGCTTTTAAAATTTGCGCTCAATCGGGCGTGTTAAGGCTATTGAATGCTGTAACTGTATGAGCAAACTCTTCGCACCTCTAACATGTCAGTAGACCAGGTGCGAACTTGTGTTTGTAAACATTGATGTCACCTCATCTATAGGGTGAATGTATTGCATTTAATACATTTTCATCTTCAGCACGCTTATCAGTCATAATTTTGTGCTTTATTTTGTACCTGTAGTAGGCACGTGTTTTAGAAGTGTGAATATGTGCATAATGCATGTAGAAAAAATACATCAGTGTATATTCAGAAAATTTTTCCTGTGTATACGTGCAGGACCCTATTTTAAATGTGAGAAATACAGGAGGATTGCCTTCCATTTTTATCACCCTATATGATTTTATCAAAGAAATGCATGAATGCTGGTTTTAAAAGAGACCTACACTATTTACTTTCTGGCTACAATGTTTTTACTAATACCGGTGTAGAAGTAATTATCGTCCGGTGTACTCATAGTCCAGGAACAAAGGTGAACAATAGGGCAATCGATTCAGTTGACTCTTCACTCAACATTAGTTTCACGCTTTATTCCGTTATCGTCTATGGAGCCCCGGACTGTGGCTCCCGCCGGACTATATCTGCTTTCACACCGGTAATACATTTTTATTAGTTCAACTTCCACAGCATTATTTACACTTGAGCACCAGAAGTTTTGCTCTTACAGGTAATTTTATCTCTGATCACCCTGTATAATCAAAAGTACACAAGAATATGGGTTATCTTTTGAAAGCAACTTGCTTCCATTACCAAAGACCAGGAAAAGATTTACACTGAAAAATGCAGGGGGGGAGGCCCAATGTTCGATATTAGAGTTGGGATTTTGGAGGTTACCGAGCTCCTATGGAGCTCTATGGAAAAAAAATCCTTAAATCGGCATTAATATGCCTGATTGATTTCTCCAAAACCGCTTGATGAATTCCTTCAAATTTTACCATACGGTAAGAAGACATCGTTTTGATCAATTTTGTTCTGCGAACTTTTAGTTCATAGAAGAAATTTGGAGAAAATGCATTTGAAAATTCCATTTTCGCGCCATTTCAAAAATCCCTAGACTGCCGGAACGTTGGGGGGGGGGTGTGTAGGGCGTGCCAACCTTACAGCAACAGAATGACATCAACTTCCGGCGCAACCCGAGTGCTAGTCTTATTCAAAGACTTAAAGACACTATCAGTGATTCACCCGAAAAAGTCAAAATAATTGAAATTTGCAGAAATAGCTTAAAAGTTAAAAGTGAAGGATAAATCTGTAGAATCATCATAAGATTTTTTTAACTAAAAAAAAGAGCAGACATGACAGAAAAGGAAGAAAATAGTATTTTTCAAAGATATGAACCTCCATTCAATTACGTGTTGTAACAAGTGTCCGTTCGGACAATGACTTAAACATCCTATTTTGTTCTTATTAGGCTGCGTTTGGTCCTATCACTTGCAGGATATGTTAGGTTACCTATACTTGTTCCAGACATGCAAAAATCTGATTTTTGATGATTTTTTCGATTTTCTGATATGTCAAATCACTGATAGTGCCAGGAGGAGGGTGCTCTTACGCATATCGAACGGTCACACACAGACTTGACTAAAGGCTAGGCCTGGTCACGAATATTTAAATCTAAATGACCGTTGGAAATTGCACTGTTTTGCAGCGAGGTTAACCCACTAACCTCGACGGATTTTGACAGCAATAATTTTTACTTAAATTATCATGAGATCTTTTGAACGAAGGTTTAAGAGCTGATTTTGTGATGTCACTGAGACAGAGACTGCCATAGTAATGCACGTAGCAGTTCCCCAAATTATACCGTTTGGAAATCCCCTAAGCCCAAATCGAGCAGATCGTTGTCTGCCCCGCTGGGAGCCTGGGAATGTTATCGACTCCCCGAGGTCCGAGCACACGAACTTATGTATCTACAAACGCACACAAAATACCAACCGCGCTCAATAGCACACAACGTCCTACGTATTGACAGGACTTGGATCAAATTTCCTTTCCAAGACCTGATTTGTCATAGTTGATCGCGTGATTTCGTGAAGTTAAAGTCTGATTTAGAGATTTCGAATATTATTTTTTTGTGTAATAATGAAAAATAGTCAACTAGAACTAAGATAGTAACCTAATGCTCGGATTTTCCGTTTTGAGGCAGTTAAAGGTGCATTTCGTGATTCCAGCACCTTCAGTTTTATTCATGATGGTTCGCTAGATATCCTTGAGAAAAGCTTATTCAAAAATTGAGTTGATTCCGATCTTGCGGTTTTGTGTTATGAGCAATTCTGTTTCCCACGGTACCATAGGCTACTCTGCTGTAATTTCTGTCCGTTCTTACAAATACACGAATTTTTCACGTAATTTTGGTACACATGGGATATAATGCTATGGTTTCAGATTGATATAAAAATCTCAACTTTTTTCAGGTAAGTCGGGGACGAGGTTGTTGATCACGAAATGCCCCTTTAACATTAGGGCAGTAAATACGTTCCATAGGATAACTGTTTGTACAAAAATCGGAAATCCGGAAATTTTATAACACGTTGTGTTTTTTTCTATATGAAGGAATTCGATTAAGCTTAGCAATTTCACACAGTGATAGTATATGGACAAGCATTATGTACATGCAAAAGCACGATTTTTTGGAAATTGAGGGCGCCCCTCCTCAGGAAATCTCTGAGTCAGCCTTTAAGTATAGGATTCGTTTTATGGGTCATGACTTGCAGCACACCGTTTTCGCACAATTGGCAATCAGAATAAGCATAACATTTTGACCACCCTCGAAGGTGGGGGGGGGGGGTACCACCCCTTCATTTTTGTTCCCCGGTTTGCTAAAAAAACTTTTTTGGTGCAATTATTATAATGTCATTGACATTTTTCCCTTCCGCTTCTTTCTCATCCCAAAAACGAACACCACCAGGGTATAGGTAAAGATACAAGTGATCCACTACTGGGGTGGATTGGGGGGGGGGGTGGAGAGAGAATTACCAACCAAAAGACCAATCACAACCAGGAATATCACAGACACTTGATTATTGGAACCGATAGTTAGCTATGGTACACTCTTTTCATTGATACCAAAATGAGTGCACATGCATAGCCATTAGGTCACCATGACGTCATAACTTCGCATTTCAGCAAAACTTACCTTTTTTGCTGAACATACAGTGTCTTTTCCATAGACACACGGTGTGGAATAGGGGAAATTCAATTTTTGCCAAAAAAAGTTAGGACTTCCTTTTATGTCATTTTTTGTCTCTACTTTATGGGAATAACCGTTATTATATAATAGAGCCTTTCGTGATATGTTTTTTTGAGTCGCTAAAATTGCGAAATATAAATTTCAACCTAAGGCCTATATTCAGTATTGTCCATCATACTTTTCCTCAACATATGAAATCATAGTTACTCCAATAATGGGGATGTTGGTACTTATTTGTGATCAATTGAAATAAGAAACTCTACGCTACCTTTGGTACCAAATTTCAGGAATCGGATGTTTCAACTAAATCGGGGGGTGGTAACCCCCCCCCCGTCGGGGTTTTGTTACAAAAATGGCTCAGGTCGAGAGGTTACCAAGGTAGTGTGAACGCATTTTTCTTCCCTTGCTCGTTTGAAGGGCCTAATATATCAATACCTTTCTGAATCCATTTTTAATTTTCATCTACAAGCATATCATTTACAAAAGGAAACCACAAAGTTCACCAAACAAGAAAAAATGTTACTTTTGTTGTTTCACCCGGTATATTTCTGACCCACCCTGTATAATAGTTGTACTTCTGCTTTGCATCATTGTAATGTCGCTTTTTCCAAAAATGTGTACTTTGAAAAATGGTCTAGAATGTATTAATTAAATGTAATACTCTCTTGCCTAATTTTTTGTTATTTTCACCATGTCAATTTAGTTTTAGACCAATTATAAATGCGGACCATGGGTAGATTTTGAAATGTTCTAATACGGAACTCGCCTAGCATGCATTGTGCAAATTCCCTTCCCCCTGTTAGCGTAGCAAATCTACCCATTTTTGTGAAGTAACTGCTACACCTTGTTGGCTTTTACACAATTTTTTCACAATGTCAAATAGAAAGCATCGCTTTGTGATAAATCGTCAAAACGCTATCACAAAGTTGTTGGAAGGAATTGCACCTGCTAGCAGGCCTAGCCCTAGGCTTAGGCCAACCCCAGAAAAACTTTGCAACGACCTTGAAGTTGAGGCTTGCATTTTGAGCTGCTGCTCCTATGACTAGGTGATTAATGCGATTGAGGCTAAACCAGGGCATAGGCCAGTGGTATGTCACGCTCCCGTATCACATCATGGCGAGTTTTCCCCGCGCACGTCGAGTTTCACGCGCTGTTTATCGAGGTTTCCTCGCCATTTGTCGAGTGTGCAGCGTTCTATGTCTAGTTTATACAGCGCTATCTGTCCAGTTTTGCCCTCTATAATCGAGTGTGCTCTCTATATGGTGAGTTTGACATAAATCATGTCCAGTTTTTACGCTCCACGTATCTAATCATGGCGAGTTTTCCGCGCATGTCGAGTTTCACTCACGCGCTGTGTAATCGAGTTTTCCTCCGCAATATTCGAGGGTGCCAGCGTGTAATTTCGAGTTTACAGCGCTAGTAAAAAATGTATATGCCAGTTTGCCCTCTAACATCGAGTTTTGCGCTCTATCTGGTAGGTTTGACATAAATCCATGTCCAGTTTTAAAAAGATCTCCGACATGATTTTTTTTCTTTTCTAACATGAAGTAAAAACTCGACAGGTGATTTTTTGGGTGATGGTAAAAAAAATCATGTCGAGTGTTGGCTCAATGTTTGAGAAAAAATCATGTCGAGGTTTGCTCATGTTGAAAGAAAAAATCATTCGGAGTTTAGGCTCATGTTGATAAAAAATCATGTCCCAGGTTGCACATGTTGAAAAAAATCCATGTCCAGTTTTTTTTAAAACTCGCATGATTTATTCTGGACATGGGTTATTTCTGGACTGAATGAACTCGGCACATAGAGTTCAAACTGGATAGGCCGCGCTGTCAACTCGACATATGCGGGTAAACTCGATTATACAAAAGCGCATGAAACTCGCATGATTTGAATACGTGACGTGCCATACTAGTGCAATTTGAAAACATTCCTCGTCGTTTTTCTTCTCAAATTTGTTGATATATTATGATACAGAGCCGTGTGTATGAAAGACAGTATTTATGATTCACGGCCATCTTATTAGACCACTGACCTCTACTATTCTATCAGCGCTAAATTTTGATTTTTGTTGATATGCGCGTATATTTACGTAGCTCGTGTGCTTGTCACCCCCCGCTACCCACCGCCCCCCCCCCCCCACCCCCCCAGGATCCTCCGACTTGACCACGGTTGTGTCCTTAATGTGGTCAAGTGATGTCCCCTTTTTAAAAAACTTGGGGATGCATATCCGCCTATGACGTCCATTTTGAAGAAAAATAGGTAAATTTTTCATTATTTTTTTTTCTTACATTTTTTTATATTTCGATAGCCCAGATAATATAGTTGTCCTTTGTCTTCATTTTAAATAAGATTCCAAATATATTTCTATTTAGTGTTTATAATGCGTTTTAAATATATTGTTTTCTCTATTGCTAGTACCAAAAACAGACAATTCACAGGCATTTTTCTTGGGTGCTCCATTTCTGATTTTGTTTGTTTTTTGGACAGGAAAAGTAGCTATTTTCTCTACAAATATACTCTTCAACATTTAAACCCATTCTTTTTAGCTGGGCATTTTATATGCATTGGGATTACTGGAGCAAGAAAATGAATGTTTAATTTCCAATTCCTGTTTTAGTAGGGCCTATTTGACGAGAAATGACGACTTCATCAATATGACTTTGGGGGTAAAAAAATTCACAATATTTTTTTTCACCTTAATATGTACCTGTGACGACATCTTTCATTTGTAAGATATTTTGACCGTTAAAGGCCCTTATAGATGATGAAGAACCCAAAATATGATTTTATTTTACTTGAACCTATGTAAACATGTTCTTTTATATGGCCATTTTCTTTCAATTGATTACAGCGCTTCTTGAGCTTTAGAAAAACAGAAGGCTTTTTATTTTTATTACCACGGTTTGCTGAAAAATATTTGAATTAGAGACTTCTCCTTGGTTTTTGGATATGAAAATCAGCAAGTTCATGTGTCCAAAATTCTGGTCTTGCTGTACCAATGTAAAGCATTTCTTCTACGCTTACATTATTTAAAAATTTAATTTGTTTGAAATTAGTTTTTTTGCATGTCTGTAACAACTTGGTATGGCTGATCAAACCCGGTATTGCTACCAAACACCAATTGAATAAGTCTGGTATCAATACATAACTTCATGTCTCTTAACGTTAATCAACAGAACGTACCAATACCCCTCTGTTTGATGTAACGATGACGTCCCGAACTGCAGGGATTCCAAATGCCATTCTTGTGCATAATAAAGCATTTATCCGAGATTATGTTAAATTTGAAACCTCGCTGTGCGAACAATTTTTTACCCAGCAATTATTTCCTTTTTTCACCAGTGCTATGTTTACCAATCATCATTAGGGTTACCTACCTTAACAAAAGCACTAATAGAATGAAACAAACCCTGAAGTCTGATCTTGTTCTTTATATTGATGCCACAGTAGAGAATCTACTTTGACATTTCACATTTAAAACCGATTTTTTTTTTTTTTGCAATTGGTAATCACTTTTTTAAAGACAAGGGCTTTAAGCTTGACTAGTGCTTCATAACTAAATAAAAACTGGGTCAATTTATGTATGAAAATTTAGTCATTTGGTGAGTTAGCTTCTTTGGCGTAATATTGACATATTTTTCCCTCTATGAAAGTAACGTATCTCGGCATGTCTCATCTTCACGGTCCGGCTCCATAGACAACGGAATAAAGCGTGGAAGCTATAAGAGTCCACTGAAAATGATTGCTCTATTGTTCATCTCTGCCTCTCAGGAGCATTTGTTCCTCTCATCACTCCAAATTCTTTTTGTTTCATCTCAATATGATGAAAATTTTTGAGTTATCGCAAATTAAACATTTGCGTAATTCCTTTTTGCGGTGACTACATTCTCAAACTGTTGCGTTTTCTCTCTCTTCTCATCCCTAGTATTTTTTTCGCAATTTTGTCACCACGGGAACATTCCATATCTCAAGAACCATAGGGGGTAGGCATTTCATTTTTTCACTGTTTTTTCTCTTATCCTTTAGGAGCACACAATGAAACCAAAATTATTTAATTCAACTCTTAACTCTTGGGACATGTTCTTTTGATCTTTTGGACCGAAAACCAAATTATGGTTTCTTCTGCTGCTTAGATGTAACGCAGGCCTTTACACTACTTACAAGCTAGTATGTGTAATTTTGGTCATTGACTAGCTTTAAATCTCAGCTCCAAATTGCTTTTTGTTTCACATCTCAATAGAATAATACTTTTTGAGATATATATGTTTCCCGTAGTTGAACATGGCCAAATTTTACAATCCAAGTTGGCGGCCGTACCCCCATGGCAACGGGTCCGCATGTTTTCCGACATTTCGGCATGTTAATTTTTATGGCAACCAGGTTTAGGGTACGCATACAAACATTAACACTTGAGATACTACTTCTGAGTAGTGAGAAAACAAGTTTTTGAAATGTGTGGTTCGGACTATTTAAGTCTAGACTGAAAAGTGAATAAAAACCTTTTGGACTTAAAAGATTTAAATCCACGTAAAAGGCTTACCTAAATAAGTCATTTTGGATTTGAAAATAAACTTTTAAATGGGGGGGGGTGTTAAAACTGTAATTATCATTTAAAGTTGATTTTTTGAACCTAAAGGAATGTTTTTAAATCCCAAAAGTTTTGTCACTAATTTTGGAATTAAAAATCAATTAGGAATAAGAGAGTTCCTCATGATATGATGTCTTTTGTTCAACTTTCAGACGCCTCATCATGAAGTATCTGATCCTTTCGCAAATTTGCCTTGGCAGTCGTCGTAAGTATACTTATCAAAACGATTGATGTACTTTCATTTTGATGTGGGCGTGTGCGGGAACATGTATGAAAAACTAGTTCCTACAGGTTCAGTGGGAAAACAACCACAAGGATAACCAAAATTTACAGAGGGAAAGTAAAAACAGCAAAAGATGAGAATTAAAGGCTCATCCTACTGTATGGAGAGATATGATGGAAGATGGAACAACACAAGGCAAACAGCATGACGGTTGGGCAGGATAACCTGCTTTAACTGAGACAGCAAACCCATCCAGGAGTGCAATGGTTTTGGGGTGTAATACTAATTAAATAGGGCTGTTTTGATATTAGAGTGTATATCGGTGCGCATGGGTCGTATGTTCAAGGGTATTATGTTGATAGAGATTACTTGTGAGGGGAGTTTCAGCGTTTGTGGTACAGTTCAATACAAACAAATTAAAAGCACAGCTGAAATTCATCACCTGGAAATCTGGATGTAAACAAGTTGAGGGTGTCAAATTCAGAACCCCCATGTTATTGCATGCAAGGTTAAATGTTCAATTACATGCGTGACATGACACTGCTACTATTACTGTTCATGGCTATTCAGCTAAGGATCATTATTTTGCATTGATTTGAATTTTGGAACATGTGAAGAAAACAAATTTAAGATAATAGTTACCCCGGGCTTGGTAAGTACGTCATAGAAAAGTACCACACTATGATGAACTGCATTGAAAATATATATATTTATTAATCTTTCCTGGAGATGGCAGCGCACGATAGGGTGAAAAAAAAAACCCAGGTGCGCTTGGCCGATTCGAACCGGCGCCTTGTATAAATGCATGACGCTCTACCGATGAGCTATCAAGCAGGTGCGGTAGAAGAGCGATAGATATCATCTATAGGTGTTAGGTCGAAAGGGGTCTTTTACTACGCCTTAAATGACATTGAAAGCTAGTCTTTACTACAGTAGCGTTCACATCTTGATCGATACGCTGTGACAACGGAGATACAGAAATGATTGCTGCTTTGCCGTATGTAGTTATAAACGGTAACGAGATGATAGTTTGGTGTCACGTGTCAGGTATCAGGTATCAGCTTGCTCTTCGGGGCGACCGAATATATAATCCGACTATGTTAAATCACGGTCTGTACATATGGCCCTCTGCCCAGAGTGCTATCTATTTTCCAAAAGACACGGTTTTTATGTCTAAAATACAAAATTTACATTTTCCCAATGATTAAAAAAACCGACGTACGTGACGATAATCGGCTGTTTTTTCCAATTGTAGGGATAAGTACGTCATTTTTACTGAATGGGTCCCCGAAGCAACAAAATAATAAACCAATCAATGCCGTGACGTCATCAAATCCTTTTATTTTTTCCCAAAATTGGCTGTTATCCCATAATAAAATTCCTTTTAAGATTCAACATCTGTATATTGTTCTAAAATTAATATTCAATTGTCCCCGCATGAAGGTGATGAAAAAGATGGTCCATAAGTCTACCCAACTGAAAAAACAACAGCTTACAGCTTCGGCTAAATAACCTACCGTGGACTGTAATGGAGCAGACGGATCCACGTTTTAGTTAAAGCAGGCTTTCAGCCACTTGCGCGCGGCTGCGGGGGTTATGCGTCTAGCAAATTCACACGAAAAGCGCCGAATGCTGACAACATGGGCTGAAGGAGTCTTCCACCCAATCATTAAAACTACATTCTGCAGCTCTGGCCGTGACTTTATACCGAGACATTACAAGATGGTGTCCAAAGTAAATGCATAGCTGATAATAATTGAATCAGCACTGCATACATAAATATGTGTTTTAAAAATATCTACTGGACTCCAATAATTCCCCCATTATGACACATATGAAGTCGTCACACATATTATCAAGTTCAAAATGGACTGCCAATATACAAATAATTGTTGAGACTAATCCCGATTCTTAGCAAATAGGCGTTTGAAATATATGACGACTAGGCCTATATAGGTATACGTTATTGGGGAACCAATAAAAACATTTTCGATACTTTTCAACCGCTCTGACGAGTTCAACCAATATGGCAGTCAAAACATATCAAAATCTTCAAAAACGCCATGATGCAAATTTACAATTATTGGCCACACATCAAAATTAATGTGAACAGAATTAGAAATGTCCCATTATAATACCAACTCACAACAGACATTAGTGTTTTTAATGTGTCAAACACCCATATCACCGCAAAAAGGAAACAAAGTTGCCTCCCAGTTAAAACCACAAATAAAAAAAAATTAAAATCATTGGTGCATAGCACTGTAATCATTCATCGGATCAAGTTTCCTGAAATTGAGGGTCTCCACCCCACTTCCAGTTCCCAAATATTATAATACAGCAATAAGCAACAACAATGTTCATATCCGCTTGACTTCCGTCATCCCGAATACTTTAATTTTAATGTGAGGGATGGGTCACGCAGGTCAAGCGGATATGAGCAACAATAGCGCATGAATTATCGAAATCATTATTTAAATCAAATTTACAGGAGACAAAAGCAAACTTGTTGCTGACAGCTTAATTAGTCTAATTTCTAGAAAACAGTAATTAAAATGCATTTTAAAATTTATGCAAAATGCAACATTTTGTGGAGTTAGCCATATAGGGAGGGCCCTAGTTTTTGCCTTGTAAACCGGGAAAACTTTGGATTTTTCAAAAATCGTTTCCATAGTGGGGCATGGAGTTACTGA
>JAMKCH010019842.1:0-22402 GCA_023653785.1 Ophioderma brevispina
AAAGGATATTCTAACAGTCCAGGTGCACACATGCATGTATATCATCACTATGAATGAATAGTGCTGCAGCATCAACCAGTTTAGGAGAGTGGTACCGGGGCCGGAATAATAACATTTGTCATCATAGCTAAAATTGACCGTAGTGATGTGGAGTTCATGAAAACAGGTGATGACAAAATTAAAAGTGGTGGCAATTTGCATACGACGCCATTTTCCAGAATGGAAGCCATCTTAAAGACAATTTTGGTGTAAAAAATATTTTTCTGGGTCAAGGAGTTCAATAAAACTATTCCCAAAACTATAAAATGTTAAATGTGCCGATATTTCCCAAGATGGCTGACATTTTATTGACACAAACCTTACATTTCTCATTATATAGCCTATGAAGATGATTGAGGTGTCAAATTAAAGATTTTCTGGGTCAAGGAGTTCAATAAAACTATTTACAAACCTGTCAGATGAATATAAAAGTAATGGAAGTTTTCATACGTCACTATTTTCCAAAATGGTCAACATATAAGGCAAAATCATTTATACCTCATGCTATAAAGCACCTAGGATGACGATTTTGGTGACAAAGTGGGTGTTTTATAGGTCAAGAATTTCAACAGCAATATTCTCAAAAATGTCAGATGAGTCGTGAGTCATGTTATTCATGGACTACCAATGTGACACCCAAAATGTGACAGCTTGACTACTCTATACTTATTCACCATCCAAACCATGTATCTGAATTGCATGGGAATTTGATATTTAGGCCTGTATTATTTTAATAGAAACTATTATTTGTTTGTTTCAGATATGTCAAGAGTAAAATGGCCCCCAATTTCGAACAATTAAATTGTCATGGTCACGTGCACACCTATTGGTAGTCAATGTTTTGGGCCTTTTGGGGTTTTCGTTCATAGGAGCCATAAAGCGCAGTTACGAAGTTCTGAGGAGCAGTTACCGAGGATTCTGTGTTGGTATTAATTATTAAGCATCTGGGTTAATATATTTATCACTTTGCCGCATTAAGCCTGACATTGCAGTAAGTTAACACTCTTGGGTACTTGTATTTAAAATATTGGGCTATCTTGGAAAAAAGTGACAAATGCAAATAAACATCACTTTTATATTCATCCTACAGTTTTGAGAATAGCTTTATTGAACTCATTGACCCAGAAAACACTCATTTTGACACCAAAATCGTCTTCTTAGGTTATATAATAAGAAATATACGGTTTTCTTTGACGAGATGTTGGCCATCTTGAAAAATAGCCGTGTATATAAATTTCTATGACTCAGACAATTCCGGCAATTGTATATTGAACCTCTTGACCCAGACAACATACTTTCCGACACTAAGTCACCATAGTAGTGCTATTACCTTTAAAATGGTGGCCATTTTGCAAAATGTTGGTTTATGCAAATTGCCATCACTTTATTTTTGTCATCACGTATTTTCATGAACTACACAACCCAATGATCAATTTTAGCTATGATTGCAATGTTATTATTCCGGCCCTGGTTGGTAGAAATCTAAGGCCCTTTTCACCTGATGCTGCAGCACTAGAAATAGCAGGTATAATGCAGAAGGGCGCAAAAACAAAACAAAAAGGAAACAAAATAAAATTTGACAAGCCCTTCCTTCCCTCCCTCGATTTTTCCATAAGATTTCACCTTTGTTCAAGTTCAATTTGTTCGGCAATTAAACAAGAAAGCACATTCATTAGATACTTATCAGGTGCACTGTTTACGTTACAATTCTACTTATAAACTATATTATGTTGCTGAATGAGTTTTGGCAAATTTTCAGACACGATAACTCCCAAAATACTGAAGTAAAAAGTTTAACTTTCATATGATAACAATCGGTCTGCTCTAGGAACAGTCTTCTAAATTTTTCATTTTTTGATTTCTAATTAAAGGATATTCTTCAATATGTACTCAAATTTTGGGAAAGAAATGTAAAAATCACACATTTTCATAATTTTTCGAAAACTAAGCGCTATTTTTTAAAAAAATGAGAAAACCGTTTCTAGACAATTTTGTCCTCTTAATTAAAAATTATATGAGAAATCATAAACATTCAAATTGTTTTTGTTATGCTGTCTGAAAAATTTGGGGCAAAATCTCGTTTTGGTATTTTTCTCAAATGTGGCAAGTTTCACATTAATCTGATGCCATAATCGGATTCATCTTTTAATCTACTTTCTAGAAATGTATACTGTTGCACATTGCAAAGTTACAAGCCAAAACATGCACCCAGAAACTTAGGGTTAAATTAACACTGTCCTTAAATCTTTCATACTATCATCTAAAAATGCAAAATGTATATCCTCGTAAATGCTATAAGAGAGGAGTCATTATTTACGCCGGAGGGGGAATGGAGGATTGGGGGATTTAAAAAAATGTGAGCGAATGTGGAAACATTAAATTTAAAATGATATGCAAGTCAATTGTCATGGTTTTTTGTTTGCTTTGACACCTAAAATGAGTAACTTCCGATATAGAAATTTTAATGGCCAACATACCCACTTGAAATGACCAAAATGTCAGTAAGAACCTTGCAACATCTATACTAAGTATAAAGAAAGCTTTGTCGTCTGCTAAACTACCAGAATGTAGGCCTATGAGCTATGCAATATAATAATTATAATCTTTTATAGGCTCTAAAGTTTCAAATTAAAGGGATTAGCAGCGATTTGCTATAATCGAACCTCGACAAAAATCATCAAAATTCATTAATTTTGTATTATTTTTTACTGGCATGGATATGCAACATAACCTGCAAGTGGTTGGCTTGAAATCGTTTATTAACGACAAGGCAGTACTTTTTTTATTTTTATCTATTCTGTAAGTTTCTATTACGTGCGTATCAAATTTCAGACTTGTTGGATCAAAAAGGCCTTTCCCTGTGAATATCCCAGATTTTTACGCATAATAATTGTTGGCACCATATTGATACAGTTTGACCTCCAACACACTGTATGATCTTTATTTATTCTGTACCACTGGTGTAAACCACAATCAGCTGTGTTAATTGTAGATTTTGAGACGGCCATTGCTTATGTCTAATTTTCCGGAGACGGTATAGACTATTTCCTCACATACTTCATTTTTTCACTATTGGTGTTTGTTTCTACATTAAAGCATGGAATTGTACACACTTATCCCGGATTTTAGTTTAAAAATGCATTTTCACATTTTTCGATTCTCTCGCATCGCTGCTAATCCCTTTAAAGGTCCATGCAGGGGGGGTAGGTCATGCCAACCTAACAGCAACATAACAGCAAATTCAAAACGGCATCAACGTCCGGGTGCTAGTCTGTTTTCAAAGACTTAACGGTAGGAGGGCGCTCTTACTCATATCGAACGGTTATACATAGACTTGACTAAAGACTAGGCCTGGTCACGAATATTTAAATCTAAATGACCGTTATTGGAAATTACACTATTTTGCAGCGGGGGTAATCCACTAACCCCGACGGATTTTGAAGTCAATAATTTTTTCTTAATTTATCATGATATTACTAAGATCTTTTGAACAAAGAGATGATTTTTTTAATGCCACTGGGACCGAGACTGCCATAGTAAATGCACGTAGCAGTTCCCCAAATTACCGTTTGGAAATCCCCAGTGCCCAAATCGAGAAGGTCGTGTCCTACCCCCCCTGGGTCCATGGCCCGATCGCTAATAGCCATCGTCCCCAGATTTTACCGAAGTGGTCAACATTTTTTGTATCAGAAGAAAGCCTACTATTTTTCTCATCTACCCTGTGACTACCTATAAGCCAAAAGAATTGGTTTGAAGTATGAGCGAAAATGTGCCATTTTTGGTCGACCAATTATTAATTTTACACAGTTTCTTCTATGGGGCTTACAAAATCACGTTTTTAGCTCTCCCATCAAAACAGATTGAAATATCGCGCGCGCAAAACTTTACAGCTGGGATTTTGGAGTGAGGCCAATCTATCAAGATGAAAATTTCACATCCTTAAATCGGGCCATCCCCCCTTTAATAAATAATGCAAGCATGCACACATTTGCTGTACATGTTTTAGTTCCCTATCATTTTATACTAAGGAGCACGATAAAGAGCATATTTGTTATTTTTTGTTAATCAAAAATCTTCCAAGTAAAACAAGATTAAACCGAAGACACAATCTTTGTACAATGACCTTTGTTTTCTTATCATACCCCAATGAAGTACTATAGTAAAGCAGTTACTAACTCAACTTATAGAAAGCTGAATCATTAACGCAATGGACACAGGAACATTTTTCTCTCTTTGGAATATTGGGTGGCCTGAAAGGGCCGTTGGGTTTGAAATTGGATGGGTAGTAGTGATAGATGTTGAAGGAAATTACTTCTTCTTTCTCCTTTCTTGCCGGCAGGTTTCTTTCCATGTTGTTTCTTGCCAGACTTTTGCCTCCCTTACTCTTCTTCGCCTTGAGGTTGGAGCTCACGGGGCCTTTCTTTAGGCTTTCCTACGTTGATTGCTTTGGAGATGGATGCTTTGGTTTGACCAACTTCGATGCGGTTGCTGTAGTTTTCTTTGCCAACAATTTTCTTACTCGCATGGTGTGCCTTTCTGTTTCAATTATCGATGACGACGCAACTGCTGGGCGACTTTAAACAGACTTCTTGGTAAGGAAATAACTTGCCTTGTGTTGTCCCATTTTTTAGTGCCCGGCGATGTGTGGCCCCACTTTTGCCATGTCAATCTCGTAGTGGCAATTATGTACTTTGGTGATCGCCTCTTGACTAGCCCCAATGCACGCTCTTTCAAACCCCGCGATTGCCGCTACAACATGTCGATTGCTTTAGGGGGATGCGAAGCCATGATTCAAAGCATTCCAAGCTAAAATTTTAACGAAAATGGAAAAACTTCAGAGTATCGATGTACGACGACCCAACTCGTCAATACTGTATACGTGTAATGAAAATTCAAAATGCGTGCGGGGTCAATTTATTGTAAACCGCAGCTGTCCAAGGTATATCAACTATCCATATCACGAACAACAGTAAAGTGGCGTACCACCCCTATCCGAGCTTACACAACGCCGGGGTAGCGATGCGAAAGTAAGATATTGATCGTCACAACAATTACAAGCGGGTGATTGAATTTGGATACCCTTGTTCATATATGATTTGATAGGGACAAGTATAAGTTTTGGCATGAGCCAGCATGCAGTTGGACCTTTCAAAGGGACAAGTGGTTTGAGTTGGTTAATGCAAGTAACTAGGGACTATAGTTCAGGTTTTTGTTTCTTGTTTTATGGATGCACCACCGGGTAGGTGGTGTGCCACTGTTATGAAAGTGTTATCCAATAATAAATAAATAATTCCTCAAAGTAACGGATCCCCCGAAGAGATCAGGATCCCCCGGATATAATTATCACACGGGGGAGGGGGGGGGGGGTAGGACACGATCTGCTCGAATTGGACATTGGGCATTTCCAAACGTTAATTTTTGAAACACTGCTATATACGTGCATTTAGTATGGCATGCAGTCTCGGTCCCAGTGACATTAAAAAAAATCATCTCTTAAACCTTGTTCAAAAGATTTATAGTAATATCATGATAAATTAATTGGCTTCAAAATCCGTCGGGGTTAGTGGATTAACCCGCTGCAAAATAGTGTAATTTCCAATAACGGTCATTTAGATTTAAATATTCGTGACCAGGCCTAGTCTTTAGTCAAGTCTGTGTGTAACCGTTCGACATGCGTAAGAGCGCCCTCCTACCGTTAAGTCTTTGAAACAGACTAGCACCAGAAGTTGAAGCCGTTTTTTTGAAATTTGATGGTTGCTGTTAGGTTGGCATGTCCTACCCCACTTGGTATACAGAACAAACTTCATGCCGTTAAAAAAATGCTATACACTTATTGCAGAATTTGTAATCAAAGGGATGGGTGCAGATTAGCACGATTCATCTTGCTTCTCACAGTGGTGGCGACTTTTGTTTGGTCCTTTATAATTTGCACTGGATTTTTTATCATTTTCATTTTTTACTATAGGCAGCCGCCTGTTCGCAACCAAAATTGCAAAAAAAAGCTGGTTGATGTAAAAACGACAATGATAAAAGCGAAGGCCAGATTGCATATTAATGCATGACGAATCGTGCTAGTTGCAGATAAGCGCAGGTAGTGAATTAAACGGAGAATTTTACGGAGATTTAACACCGTGCCTTTCTTTCCAAATCATATTGACTCGTATTTTCAACTTTAGAGCATATTAAAAGTGGCACATCATATCCGAAACCAGGAGTACAAATATCTGCAAATTCGAGCTAAATTGCGCCAATCCAGCAGTTTGGATATAGAAAGAAAAAAGTGAAACACCGTGGCGTGGTCGGGTGGGGTTGGGGGGAATTCACTTTCATTTGGGTAGGGGTGTGCGGCCCATGCAAAAATATACACGTGATGGTTGGGAACTTTTAATTTCCCTATTTTGACGAGGTGAAGTTTTCAGAAGTGGTTGCAGCTGGTTGCGTTATGGGCAGGGCCGTCCCCAGAGGGGGGCGTGTGTGTGTATTGGGGGGGGGGTGACACCCCCATTGACAAAATTCTGTACATAATTATATAATTATGCATAATCTGAAAAGCAACCGATGGAAGAAGTTCATGATTTTCCAATTTTGTCATGGATTCTGACCTTTCCCAGGGCAGTGCGCAAGTGTCGTCACTTTACTACATACATCACATATTACAATGTATTACAGTGAAGACAGTGACACTTAGATCTGTGTTATCTGTATGCAATAAAGTATTTCGACACAAACGGTGGCACATATACTGTTTCACCAGTGTTCAAAATTGGAAAAAGCACTATAAAATAGTTCTAAAAAGAATAGAAAAAAACATACCAAAATAATAAGCCAATGCTGATCCACGGTTAAAACAAGTCTAGACAGTAACAAATTAAATAATAAACAGAAAACTAATTAGAATTTCAATTGTATAACGGTACAACAATGTAAAACTTACTCCAATAACTGGCTGAAAAAATATCTAATTTCATATTGCATAATATTTTGAATTGTTTAGAAGCCTTTAACTAAAAACAAAGCTACCAAAATTACGAAACATCAAGAAATGTGACCTCTCTTATTATGTGTATTAAAATCGGGGAAGCCATTTTCCGGTCATGAATGTGCTTGTGAACATGATTTCAACATACTTTTTTATTTCAAATAAGCAAAACAATTGAAGCCACTCCCTTAAATATCGAGAGAGTATTAGACATAAATACACACCAAGAATATATCTCTAAAATTATGTGTCAATTTTGATGAAATTTCGACCGAATAAGTTTCTCATAAATAAATATTCCTCTTGGGCCGTTGTACATTTCATCTAAAATACCACAACTTCAAGTGGTATATGTTCAATAATATTTAACATCCAGAAAACATGCGTTTGCCATTCCCATCGCAGCCAGCTTTAACGCTAAAATAATTTTTGGTGATGAATTTAGCCATGTTTTGACCACAACCAAACACAAATTCTCTACCCGTGGAGACTATTAAATTCGCGCACGTAATGTAGAATGGTGATTACAATCACGTCCGCAATCCGAATATTATAACCTGACCAAGGTCAAAATGTGCACACACTATTTTGTTGGTTCCGAATGTAACTGAGCAAGGCGCATGAAGAAAATCTGAAATGTCTGAAGACAATATGAAAGATACCGAGCTTGAACAAGCTGCAGCTGAAGAAACATCCACTCCAGCGGAAACCTCATCAGCACCAAAGAAGGCAGCAAAGCCAAAAGGAGAAAATCAACTCCCGCATCTCACCCACCGTGCATCGACATGATTACTGAGGCTATCAACAATCTGGGTGAGAAAAACGGCTCTTCTTTTCAAGCCATTAAAAAATACATTGCGACTAACTTTGACTGTGATATGAGCGCTAATCTCATGTCGCACGTCCGCAAAGCTCTCAAGAGTGGCGTTGCAAGTGGAAAACTCGTCCAGACCAAAGGCAAGGGGGCAAGCGGATCATTCAAGATGGGGAATGTAGCTCCAACTCTCATGTCTAAACCAACGAAGAGACAGATCGCGTCAGCCGAAGCTGCCGACTAAGAATACGCTTGCAAACAACGCCCCACAGAAGTCAGCAAAGAAAGAGGCAAAAGCAGCCAGAGACCAAAGAAGAAGAAGAAGCCAGTAGTTCAGAAAGCCGCAGCAGCAGCAAGGAGACCAACAGTAAAGAAGTCGGGTCAAGAAGCCTGCAGCAAAGAAGGCGGCCAAGTCCAAGAAGGCTGCCAAAAAAGGAAGGAAGGCAAAAAGTGAAACCTAACTTCAAATGACTCCTTAATGGCTCTTTTTAGGGCCACCCACATCTTCTAGAAAGAAGATACTGACCTTGAACAACTTTTTTGCAATTACACTTTTACTAGCTGTGGTGTTTTGTACCATGTACCAAGGGTTGGAACACACCATCTGAATTGTGTTGTGATTTTGGAAATATTTCAAATTGAACTGAAAGCATAGAAATAGTGTCTTTAAATGAAAACAAATGATTCATTTTCAGACAAGCTCAAGAATTTAAACAAAAATATGGACACTAAAACATGGAATTGAGGATAACTGGTGTGTGAGATTGTTCTGTAAAAGATATAAAAAATGTAAGTTCACAAAAAGAAATATTTTTAGCTTAATCCTTCAGAATTCAGATAGGGATATTTTTTTATCAAAGCTTTACATCTGCAAAAATCAGGGCATTCAATTTTTTAATGACATCCGATATGTGAAAAATCTCTCGTTGCCCTTTAATATAAGTAAGGCAGTAACAAATGGTTACTGTGACTGGGAGATTAAAAGCAGATTCAACGTTTTTTGATTTTCAGATTTCTATGTTGACATAGTAAACATTTATGTGCAGTATAAGAGTACCATAGGATACTTGATACATAAAATTCTGAAACTTGCTGATAATGCTTGCTCTGATTGTCCAGATAGAACCTCTCTCTCTCTCCTTGATTTACCTGGAAGTTGTTTGAGTTTTATACCATAAGATCATATTTTTCTCATCGATGTCATGAAATTTCAGTCTCCAAATACATTTCTTTCCAAAGATGTAGAGCAAAACTTCCACTTTTGTGGTTAAAGGTGCATGTTCTGATCGACACCCCCGAATTACCCAGAAGTAGGGTCGGTTGTATATCAGGTAAAGACGTATTTCAATTGTTGTCCTGAAAATTTGAGCCCTTAAATCCAGTTCATTCCCAAGATATACAAAAATAAACACTGTTTTAATGGTTGACCATCAATAGTAGCAGGAGTATTAATATGGTTTTGCAATTTACATTATTGCTTCTACCATCAAAACCGCAATTTTGATTCCAACAGTACTTGATGGGGCATGTGCAAGTACCAGGCTCTCATATCAAGTAGAGAACACACAGACAATCGAACAAGCACCTTTAACAATAAATATGTAGTACATAATGTATGTTCTATACATAGAACATTACAGAAAAATTGAACATGTATATCAAAAAACCACAAGTATTTTCCCACGGAAATTGCCTGTGGGGTATGCAAGTGTCTGGCTCTTGTATCAAGTAACACAATGCATTTAAAGGTGCAACAAGAGATTCAAAGTCATCCATATGTATTGTAAGTTAAGCTACAAAAATGTCTTAAGTTAAAAGTGAGAACAAAAGGTGATTATTATGTTTTTTTCAATATAAAATATATACTAATTTCCTATTTGCTCCTATACTAAATAAGAAATTTCACAATTTTTTACCAAAGAAACGATTCTCAGCTAAACCAAAAGCAATCTACAAGCCTACAATAAGGATAAAAACTGGAGTTTCAGAAACTTGTATGACCCATACTGGCAATTCATATTTTGTCAGTTCAGTGCTGTTTTCTTTCGTGAAACGTACAATTTCAACAAAATACCATATGAGGAGTTGAGACCATCCTTCACTTTAAATGAGTCCTGCAAATTTCAACAATATATTACTTTTTGCTAATCACAAATACATCCTTAAATGGTTGAAAAGTAGACTATGTTGAATTGATGCTGCCCGGCAAAATATGTACATTTACCACACTATGCATCATTCAATGAATCATGTTTCTGCATACTGGCAGCATTTAGACCATCATGCAAAATCTTTTCTTTTAAGAAAAAATCAGTGGCCGTACCAGGGGGCACTCCCACTGTGTGGGAATCTTGCTTTCCCACCTGAAAACTTAGTGAATTTTCTGCCATACTTGCCAATTTACCAGGGAAACCACATAGGCCTATAACAGAGGGTGTTTTGAAGTCATCCCACCATGAACCAGTTTTGGGAAATTTCATCTCATAGGGTCATATGATCACTACAAATCCTATTTTACAGGTTGACTCAGAGATTTGTGAAATATAATTTTTTTGTTCTATTACAAATAGTCACTAGAACACTAAATAGTCACCTAAAATGATGCCAATTTTCCAAAATTTGAGGCGAATCGGATTTGTCCGTTCATGGCAGTAGAACATGATGTGTAGCGAGTATAACAGTGCCATTAGATACCGTGTATAACAAAAATTCCGGATCCGGAAATTTACAAAACAAAGTTGTGATTTTTGAATTAAGGACTTTCGATTTGACTTAGGCTTCACACGGTGTTAGTATATGGTAAAGATTTATGTATATTCAAAAAACAACATTTCTTTGAAAATTGAGGCGCCCTCTTCGGGAAAAATCTCTGGTCACCTTTAACACCATAAAACCCCGACTTTAACACTCATTTTAAAGCGCACTAAGCAATCGTACTTAGGGATTGTGTATTGTGTTTGCATGATTATGAAATGTCTTGTGTTTCTTAAACTTTTGGAACCTTTTATTCCTAAGTACTGACTTGTGTTTCAAAATCCTCTGGCTTATCTACACTAACAAATTTTTAATATATCTTACAAAACCAACATACAAACCCCCCCCCCCCCAGAATATATGTGCCCCTTCCCCCCCCCCCCTGAAAAAAGCTGTCTACGCCACTGCAAATGTAATTCATGAATTATAAGGGAGCTTGGACAATAAAATGCCCCATAAGGCGGACGAAAAAAGAAAACCCTGTTTTACGGGAGAGTGCCTAAAATTTGCCCCAAACTCTGCATATCAATATAAAAAGTGAAAAATTTTTACAAACAAATTTTCGACAAAATTTAGCCAAACTTGATACATTTGGGCTAAAACGGCTGATTTTACATGATTTTTGGAAAAAAATAAAAAAAAATATCAAAAATAAAATCAGGGTCGTCGGGCCTCGTAAAACCGTTTTTTTTATTTTTGTCGCCATAATGGTACATGCTCTTTAATTCCCTGACCATTGATGGCAGTTTCCTTGATGTTTTCTTTTAAAACATGTAGATCTCACAGCTTGCAGTAAAGATACAAATAGCCTTGACAAATTTAATTTATGCATGTAGTGGTGAACATGGGTGGATTTTAGCTGCATCAGGGGGACCCCAGTCTCCTATTGGTGATCAACAAAAGTACCAGAGTATTTTTTAAGAGTCTATTAGTGAGCAGTGTAACCAAAATTTAAAAATCCAAAAACAAAAAATCCTGCCTACCCCCCTTTCTCAGGCTGGAGAAAGCAAAATATGGCCCCCTCTGTCACAGAGATTCTATACGTCCCAGTGGCAGTGCCGGGGGCACTTCCCCCCCCCCCCAGTTTCCCTCAGCCAAGATAAACTTACAGTTTGGGCAAAAAAAAAAATCAGCATTTGGGGCCAAAAATCACAAATTTGGAAAAACTTAAAAATTTTGGCCCCCCCAAAAATTGGTTAAGAATCTCCAAATTTACATTCCCCCCACTTGGTGTGCCTTTAAAGATAAATATCCTATATGGTACCCCTGATGGTTTGAAAAATTCGAATTTAATAAATGGTAGAATCAAATTTAAACAATTCCCATTTAAACCTGTTGCATCTCTGTAAACCCGTTTGTGAATGATAGCACCTTGTGAACTATTGCTGATTACCTAAAAAGAATCCCAAATTAGTTATGAGCTACTCAGTCACATTGTACATTGACAGTATCTGTGAAAAAGTTTAGGAGGAAATATCTATTAAAGGTTACTCGGACTGAACGAATTGTGTTATTAGCAACAAATTAGAAACTACTGTAATAAAGTAGTGTCAAGGGTCAAGTGAAGAAAATTGTTTTATTGGTATTGATTGTATAGGATGGGTGTTGGCTATAAATAAAAATGTTGAAGTGTTGAGGACTGCATTTTGATACAAATTTTCCAAATGCCATGGCTCAGGTATAATTTCATTATTCAGCTATATAGTGACTCGATGTGACTTTACTTGCACAAGGATGCTTAAATTGAAGTCATGGACGGGGCATGGAGCGACTCGTTTTAACTCTGGAAAGTTGGAATTAAGCTTGGTGTATAATACCAACAATTTTGCTTACATTTGAGAAAAAAATTCCCAAGAGTGAAATTTAAAATCTGAAAAATGAAATGTGATACCAAAATGTAATGAGCTCAGAAAATGATGAATAACTTCTTTCCCAGAGTGAAATGCAAAGTTAAAGAGTAATATTGGTAGGGGGAGAGTGAAATTGTCTGTAACAAATGAGCAACAAATCGCTGGGACTGAATTGATCATATTGATAAATATGAGCACTTGTGTTTGTGTACCATGAATGTTTCGCTGGCCAATAAAGCCAGTACAACAAGACTTTGAGGGTTGAGAACAGAATTGCTTCATAGGCCAGGAGGACTTGCCAGAGTGATGTCTTATGGCATGACTGAAATCGCACACATTGAGTGAGGTCAACGTGGAGTAACCCAACTCAATCTGTAAGGCAGATTGTAATTAAAGTTAGGAAAACCTCAACTCAGACTTGGTCCTTCTGGCAAATTGAGTTAAAGGTGGTTAAAAGTACAGTAATATGCATTCACTGCAAGTTTTGAACAGAGATTTTTGGAAGTACAAATATTTTTTTTAAATATTGCGGCTTCAACAAGACCACCACAGGTGTCAGCACCTGGATCCCGCCAGGGGCCTTAAGGACCCCCCCCCCCCCCCGTCACACGGGCTGGGATCATATCCAGGATCATATCCCCCCACAGGAAAAAGCAGAATTCAGATTTTTACCAAACTTCTCCCAGACCTAGGGATGCGCCCATGGTGATCAACATCAATTTCGGACCAAAAACAGGCTCCTAACTGAGCAGTAGGCCTTGTTTTTGATCTTGAACTTAAGATTATTTCTGCTGTTTTTTTTCAGTGTTTCCATTAATTATGGGGTTGTGACAATTAGCGACCCCTGGGTTACTAGTGACCCTGATGAATTCACCAGACTTGTACGAATTAAACTGTAGAATTTATGCAGTTATTCCATACAAGTCTGAAGAATTTCATCAGGGTCATAGTGACCCAGGGTGCTAATGTCAAAAACCATAATTATGTGACAATGTGCTGACCCAACATGATAAGCACCCACACACTCATTAGGATAAATATTGTATATCCTTCCATTTGACACTCTTAAATTGAACAGGAAGTGTGTTGATATCAGTGCCCAACTTCAACTTCATAACTTTCACACATATTCACTTGTTTATAATTAGTATTGTTGTATTTACACCTTATTTTTGTTAATGGTTATCAACAAGAGCTTTGTTTTTCTCTCTGATTTTGATTCCTAAAATTTGAGCGGGTTGACAAACAGAACTCGCCTTTTAGCCATTTCAAGATTTTGGCACCAAAATAATCTGTAAGACTCACAGATTCTTAAAGCAATAACAATACAACTTCCTGTTGCATGTAAAGCACAATAGTCCTTCACCACATTTCAGTGTTGAACAACAGAAGTCTCAACTCTTGAGTTACATTTTTCTTAGTTAAAGGGGCATTTCGTGATCCACAGCCTCGTCCCCCCGACGTACCTCAAACAAGTTGATATTTTTATATCATCTGAACTGCTGGCATGAGTATATTATGTGTGCCAAATCTTACGTGCATATTCAATCTACTCTAGAAGAAATTTGTGATTTTGTATTTTCTGTCCGGAAACTGACAGAAAACGGACAGAAATTACAAAAGTGGTCTATTTAACACACTCTCAGAATCAACTGAAATTTTGGAAATAACCTTTTCTTGAGGATTTCTTATGAATCATAAATCACAAATGAAGGTGCTAGGATCATGAAATCCACCTTTAAGTCCAATTCTGTTTTGCAACCCTCAAATTTTTTTGTATTACAATATCTCGCATCGCAGGATACCATGTTAATTCAGTCAGTTTATGGACAAATTATAATTTTGAATACATTTAGAGAAATTTGACAGGTTTACAATATTGTAAGGCATCAATTTTACTTTTTCTCAAGCGTATTTCATTCTTGAAGCAAATTATGAGTGAAATTTAAAATTTGAGGATTTAAATTTGTACCGAATGTCATTGAAAACAGAAATTTGAAGAGTGACATCTCTCTTTGCAAGAATATTTTGTAAGAACAAAATGTAAAGTCTTGTCTTGGCCCTAGGTAACTGTCAATATGAATCCTGATCATGGTCTAAGGAAATAATGGATCCAATATACGGGGTATTATTTTTAACTATAGTTTGAGTGATAATTTCTTGGCCAAGGCACATGTGTGTCAGGGGTTGATTTAGGAAATAAAATTCACATGCACCATTTTGATTTTTCCTTGAAAGTTGGCTGAAAAACACAAAATTTTGCATGCACATGCAAAATTTTACATGCACTGAGCCAATTTTACATGCATTTGTGCATGTAAAACCCCTCTAAATCGAGCCCTGATGTGTGCGCATTGCTTGTTGTGTGAACTGCGTCTATGTGCAACCCAGTGGTGCTCTGTTTTGGCGGGGAAGCGGGCATACCTAGTAACTTGGCCAAGAAATTATTACTCCAACCAACTATAGGGGCTCAAGCTGAAAAAAGAATGGAAATAAGTATTTATGCTTTTGGTTTACAATGTAAGAGCTAAACTGTGTTAGCCTGGATATTTAAAAAAGAGTACTGTAGCCCCAGGTTGGCCTCTATGAGAGCTAAACGGGTCCTGGTTACCACAATTTCCCATCCTCTCTAAACCCTAATCCTGGCCACATTGAAATCAAATCTACAGCATAAGAAACCATAAAAGAGACCTCAGTGTGCATAACATGTGGACAGAACTCTATGTGTAGACATTTTGGGATGCTATGTGAGGACATAAGGTCCTCCCATTCTATAATATAAAATATAATTACGGCCGCTTGAAACTCTGAAATAAGGACTGAAATACATTAGCGCTCGTTCACTGGTATCCACATTAACAGAGTCCTCTGTGACCCAGTGGTATTTCTCACGCCTAGAAAGCGAGAGGTTCCGGGTTCGAGACCGTGTATTTTTCGTCTTTATTTAGTTCTGTGCCCGCCAATTTCTCCGAGCTTCTATATAATATTTTGCATATCACATACAATTTCCAGCATACAGCTGGAATACCTTTCTCCTGTAGCAGCAATGTAACAATGAATGTATTCCTAGTAGTAGTTGCCATGTTGTCATGCATGGGGAAAGTTGGCCATGTTGGTGTACTTCTGGAATTTATCACATAGCATCCCTAACTGTGTTAAAGAAATGTTGCAGTTTCAAGCAATGGCATGGAACCGTGACACACACAGCCATGCTGTGTCAGGCAGGAACTATGCTGTTATCAGGGCTATAGCTACGCCAGTCGGCGGTGGTCGGCCATGATCGGGCACTTGCTCCCACCAACCCGCACAGGTCAATTGGGAGGTTGCCGACCAGCACTTTACTTCATTAAAATGAAAAATTACCACACAAATTGGCAAATAAACTCATAGTTTGTCCATATGTGCCATAAGTGTTGAAAATTTTAAAGATTTACAACTGGCACTCGGAGTAGGCTAGCTATAACCCTGGCTGTTATATACTGCATTTCTAACATTTGATTGGTGGTTACTATTATACATCACTTAACATCAAATATTCCTACAATTTCCCCGATATTTCACAGCAGGGAAAAAGGTTGCTATAAAATGGTGGCTACTGCCCTGTGATGACGTCAAGCCAGGGCAATAGTAACTTATCAGAGCAACTTTTTTTCCTGTGTCACCATATCATTTGATGTCCTTACTTCCATGCCACTGCCTGCAATCGTCAGCAGATAAATAATCGGATTGTAGTTCAATTTGTTAGAATGGTTAAGGTTAGTACTAAAGAAGAATATTTTTATGTTATAAAACAAACACTGACCACTATGTATTCATGAAATGGTGCAAAACACCTCCCCTCAGTTACTGGAGACCACGGTCCTACTATTCACGGTCCTATTTAGCCTCGGTAAAACAGTAAGCCCATGGTCTCTAGTCACCTTGGGTAGATGTTTTACACCATTTCCCTCATGTGCAGTCAATATTTGTATACTGTGTCCAACCACTCCTGCAAAAAAAAGTGGAGGTACACCAACTCCCTTCATGGGCAACAATCCAAGATGGGTGGGTGGAAAACCCATACCATTACATGGGTGAGCCTGGGTGCTAAAAGTTTTCCCCTCATATCATAATATCACAGTTCCATAACCACTTTTGCTGCTAAATATTTCAAAGAAAAAAAATATTATTTTCTTGTTTATTTATGACATGCAAGTCAACACTGGCAAAAAATAACACACCAGATTACATTTTAAAAACTGAGGCAATTTATATTTGTGTAGCCATTTCACTGGAAAACTACTTTCCAAGCTAAAAATAGTTGGTGAATTTTATAGGAAGTGACTATTTTCATCATGTTCACTCCATGAACCATTCTTTTTTCAAAGTTAAATCAAGAGTGTGTAAGCTAACAATCATAACATCCATGTACTATTATTAACATTGCAATAAATGTTATTACACCCAATGAAACTAAGTTACATTACAGCCATCTCTACAAAATGGTCACACATTTAAAATTTGAAGCAAATATTTGCTAAAAATTGTTGGAAAATGAGTCCAATTTCCTCAATCTGAAACCAAAATTTGCTAAAAAGGTCAACATTTTGAGGAAAAAATGACAAATTTGTGTTAAATGTGGCCCTACCCAATATCTGCATCTCTGGTATAGCTATAGGTTCCTTTTTGGGAAAAATTGGTATAGATATGAGTCCAACTTCCAGACTCTCAGAGGCACATCCCTACCAAAACTTGAGAACCCCCCCCCACCCTGTGATTTGGTGCCACCTCTCATTTTTATCCCCCTGGCTTGAAAAGCAGAAGGGGGATTATGCTATCAGTCAAGGCGTCTGCGTCGGCGGCGTCCAACACAATCTTGTGAACGCGATAACATGAGACCCATAAGGGTTATGGTGATGTAACTTGGTGGGTGGGATCGGACTGCCATGCCCTTCATCTGATTAGATTATGGGCGTGGCATATGCTAATTAGGTACCTAATTTGGCATAATTAAGGAGTTAATATTTGGGGGGATTTTCCAACACATCTTGTGGGAACGCGATAACATGAGACCCATAGGGTTATGGTGATGTAACTTGGTGGGTGGGGATAGGACTGCCATGACCTTCATCTGATTAGATTATGGGAATGGCATATGCTATGCAAATTAGGTACCTAATTCGCATAATTAATGAGTTAATTTGGGGTATTTTTACCAAAAGCTTGGAACAAACTATCTAAAGATAAATAAGGTCGATTTGATGAAACTTGGTGGAGGGGTGGGGAAGGGAATCATGTAACTTCTAGGTTGATTAGGTTTTGGCGCATGATATGCTAATTAAAGAGCTCATTTGCATATTTATGGGCTAAAATTGGGGTTATTTCACCCAAAAAAAATGTGAACACACTATCTGAAGATCCATAAGTCGATTTGATGAAACTTGATGAAGGGGTGGGGAATCATTTGTACTCTCGCGCTATTAGTTTAAGGGGGTTGTTCACCAGGGGTAAGGGGGGTTGTCCGGGTTTGTTAAGGGGGGTGTCAGCTTTAAGGGTTGTTGGTGTTTAAGGGGGGTTGTTGGGGTTTAAGTGGGGTACGGGTTTAAAGTGAGGTTGGCGGGTTTAAGGGGGGTTTGTCTGGACTTAATGGGGAATTGTTGGGGGGTTTAAGGTGGGTGGTCAGGGTTTAAGGGGGGTTGTCAGGGTTTAAGGGGGGTTCTGTCTGGGCTCTTAAGGGGGATTGTTGTGGTTTACGGTGGGTGCACGAGTTTAAGGGGGGTTGTCCAGGTTTTTTAAGGGGGGTTGTCCGGGTTTAAGGGGGGTTTGTCCAAGATTTAAGGGGGTTGGGGGGTTAAGGGGGATTGTTGGGGTTTAAGGTGGGTGGTCGGGTTTAAAGGGGTTTGTCCGGGTTTAAGGGGGGTTTTGTCTGGGCTATAGGGGATTGTTGGGGTTTAAGGTGGGTTGTCCGGGTTTAAGGGGTGTGTCCGGGTTTAGGGGGGTTGGCGGGCTAAGGGGCTTGTGTTGGTTTAAGGTGGTGCACGAGTTAAGGGGGGTGCCCAGGTTTAAGGGGGGTTGTTGGGGTGTAAGGGGAAGTTTGGGTTTAAGGGGGGTATTGGCAGCTGAGTTATTTAAAAATTTTTAAACGCTCCCGCCCAGGGGGATTAGCGTTCGAGAAAACCGAGACGTGCTATTTGTTACATGGCATTGCAATCTTTGCCACCAATTTCAACAAACATTAGATGATGACCTTTAGATTACAGAACTTGTTGACGTTTATTGATCATAGTGAAAACCCAGCTAAGACTAATTTATGATAAATTAGATGATACAAGAGTTTTTAGAGTGTTAGTGTTGGCGCCCTATGTTTTCATCAAACTGAGTATTTCCCATTCGATTTGTATGTATTTGTTTAATTGTACATTGTAGTGGATTATGGATGTTATGCCTTATTTAAAATAAAGGAACAGAAATTCTATACATGGTGTTTGCCAACTTTAAAACGTGAAGAAACATAAAGATCAATAAACTTAAGGTGGCTGTGAAGTCGGAACTAGTCAAATGGAAAGTTTTAGTTTTTTTCATGTTTAAACGGCTATTAACATGTTTTCTTGCCAAATTTTACAGAATCGATATATATTGAATTTTTCCTAATATCTTGTCATTTTACTTTTACTAAGTTACGCATTTTTGACCAAGAACAATCACATGGGATGAACTGCAAAAGGGCGGGTAATTTCGCGTCTTACGACACCTACGCGCCTGTGCTATTCGGCGCGCGCGTTGTAATGAGCGCATCAGAAAACGCCTGGATGCATCGATTCGATATATGCGCGCACCATGGGTAAATTGTATGCAATTGTTTAATGTTAAAATGGTTGCCCACCGTTTCAGTGCTTTTGCAAAAACAGAAGGGATTTAAATTTCACGATTTGAGCCTCATAAATTGTTGACTTTTGATCATAAGAATCCCGATGAAGCAGTTTGACATGGTGCAGAAGCGTGTTGAGCAATAAGAGATGAAACGCTTGTGGTTTGGAATAAGGCTCTATTTTGTAGCGAAATGAGACAATATTTGACAAAGTGTGCCGATTTTCTCTGTGGTTCACTTTCGGCGAGAAACTTCGTGATTTTCGGTTCCCAGTTACTCGTAATCCATAATCAGCAACAGGTAGAAATGAAATGCATCGTATTAGGGCATATCAAAATCTAGGGTGGGTATTTTTTGAGTTTTTCATTTTTGTTGTTTGTGGTAAAAAATCGTGATTTATGTCGAAGCTTGAACAATCTGGCGTGTTCCAAATTGAAACCACGCACGGGGTTTTGGCTTTTTGGAATAATATGATAAAGTAGTGCGAATTTGAAAAAAAAAAAGGGGGAAATACCGACCCTAGAAACTAGGACTCTGGAATACAAAAACGAACAAGGCACATTTTATAAAAACATTCGATATTTTTTATAGGGAACCAAAACAAAAGGATTCGTGAAAAACTCCATTTTTATGATTTTCCAAAAAAATACGTATTTTGGGGAAAAAAATATCATATTTGGATTCTTGCAGTACATTTCATTCTCAAAATATGAACAAATCTAACAAATCTGCAAAATTAAAAAAAAAAAAAAAAAAAAAAAAAAAAAACAAGTCCTTTTGAATTCTGACTCAACGCACCTTACACCAGATAGCAACTATGTAAAGTAGTACATTATAGTAAGTTCTCCTACGTATTTAATCAGAGTGCCCGCCACAGATATGCCCAAGTTCAAGCACTTCAGAGTAAATACAACATTCTTGGAAAATGAAATACACAGCCAACAGGTTACTCTAAAGTAAATATGGGAAAATTTGGGAACAAGGTGTTGTTTTTTGACTCTGCCATGTATCTAAAAATGTCATCACACAGACGACAGCATTATGCGCGCGTTATTTACGCTAAAATAGTGATGTAGCATGTGTGATGACACGATAGATTTAGATACACATGCAGAGGCTAATACATTTATTTGTATTCTTCTAACACCTTTTATTCACATAAGAAGCTTTAGTAGATTTTATACTAAGAGATACAATAGATTATCCAACAAATTACCCAAGCATTTTCAATCGATTCAGGTCCCCATTGTTATTATGCGCCTTCGAATGGCCTGAACAAACGCGTTGATATAAGATCATATCCCACGGCAAAGCCCCAATTAAATCAATTATCAGTGTTTAAGAATCGCCTACATGTATGTAGGTGGTACTTTTAGGAATACAGTAGTTTGGTTGTGATCCTAATGGGGTCATTAGGGGAGAAAATAGGAATTGTGTACTCGCCCTATTTACACACAGTAAACCAATGACACCTTCCAAACCATTTCCATGTAGTGGTATCTGACAGTTGTCCCTATCCTCAGGGACAAAAATTAAAGAAAATCGTAAATAATGAAGCAGTTTTGCCCCCCAACTTCATTGGTTACTGCCCTCTAGCCGTTTATGATACAAAACGGCAGTAGTTATAGGACCCAATCAAGGTGTATATTATAGACAATGAACTGTGATTAATCAAAAACTTGGGTTATTCATTGGGGAATATCTGCCATAAAATCAGTAATATGTGAATGAGTATTATTTAATGTGTTAAAAAACTGCAAGTAAACTTGCGTCATCCCCATGGAGCAAGGATGGCCCAGTATGGAACATGCCTCAGATGACCTTTGACCTTGCGTCCCATGAATTTTGACTTATCACCTATGAAGGATGCAACTATTGCACCTTAACCCTAAGTATGGTTTTCAATCGGACTTCAACTTTTCGAAGGAGACCTAAAATGAAACCCCAAACCTTGGGTTTAAAAAACGCTAACCAAACTGGAAACCACACCAATACATATGCCAGTATGTATGTTATGGACAGGCTTACCCCTCGGCATTTATACCCCTATGCTTTTCAAGCCAGGGGGATTTTAAAAATGATAGCAAAGGTAGTGTTTTAGCCTTTGCTGTGTATCCATCATATATATCACATGGGCGACAGCATGATTTGCCATAGAAAAATGAAGAGCATGGTGTTGTGTACCTGGGTGATTATGGACACATAGATACGTGGCAGAGGCTAAAAACAATACTTTATTCTAAAAAATCTTAATCTCAAGTTTTCGCATGCAGCACTGAACCAGCAAAAACCAAGGGACAAAACCATTTTTTTATGATGGCTGGGACGTAGCCCACATACTGTTGTACTAAACAAACAGTCATATTGCACACCAATTTGATAGACTTGTGATCAGGCAACAAACCACGTTTTTAGCCTAAATATTAGATATTTAGCAAGTAGCAAATACAGCAGTAAGAAACCCAATGTTCTCTCTAAAAACTAGTATCTCAGTCTTGTCCCAAGTCTTTTGAAAACTCGCAGTATGCAAGTAGAGTAAGTAATGACATTTCTTTGAAAAGTTAGGTTGTGGATTTGAAAAATTCTGAGCAGATGTTGCGTTTTGAGGGCATTCATTTTGTTCGATCCTTTTGTGTTTTTGGCATTGAATTGTGGTTGGCAGGCAAAGATTATGCTGAATTTTAGTTGTCTACAATGTAGATGCATGAGTGTAAAAGCTGAAAGCCAGGCATATCCAGGCGGCCTAGAGAGGCATTGCATTTGCAAGCCTAGTCTGTAACCATTGGGCAGTTAAATTTCATGCTTATCTATGGTAGATGATAGTTATGTTATTGCCGAAGGGTAGTTTGTGATTGTTTCCCACCAATATCTTCCCTAGTGTCTAAAGTTCCATTGTGCCTTGTACCATGGTACTTTACAACTCATTCCCAGTTGTTCCTGAAGATAGTGCTAAGTTACGCAAGTCTCATTCACAAATGCATGTCACACATGGTTTCAAAAGCACTCTATAATAATAGTAAATGCTTGAACTTTAACATTGCACTGTGTTAACTTGAAACAGCCCAAATTCTCTCACTCAAACCAATCAATCTTAAGTGGCCTTAGAACACAAAGCTACC